>PNEQ01134740.1:0-14284 GCA_003012365.1 Medauroidea extradentata | reverse complement strand
GCTAACACTCGCTATTAACACCACTTGCTCCTCGCTACATGCATACACGTGTCTTGTTATCTGTCTGCTGTAGCAAACAAAAACACGCTACACACAATTTATTCACTCTTAGGTGGCCATTCTTGAAACATTTGATATTTGTTACCCAGTTTATATTGTAGTGATATATTCAACGTAAATATATCATATATGCAATCAACACATTCAATATATTTTACCTTGCTCTAAGTTACGGGTTATGTCGAGTGGATGACTGGAATACACAATCGTCAATAAAATCTGAACTACTCATTACAATTCGACGAGATTTTTTTATCGAGTATATATTTTGTCAACGGACGTTTATTTGTGTAGCACTATGCTTCACTTTCGAGTAAAAAATAAAAAAAAACTATTTTTCTAAAAATTAGGACTTGCAACCACAAAATCTACAAAAATTTAAAACTCTAATTTTTTATCATTTTCAATATGATAAGATCTAAGCCTCTATGTTAACCGAATTTAAATAATACACCCGTTTTTATCTGAAATTAATTTTTCTATCCGAAAGTTTCTGCGCGAGATGTTTACGGGTGTTGAAATTATTTTTAAATTAAAGTGCGTGTATCATTTTAAATTATGTTACTATAGATGCCTAGATATTATATTTAAAATTATATAAATGAGAGTTTGCCAATTTCGTAGATTTTGTGGTTTCAAGCCGTTATTTTTCTAAAAACAATTTTTAATTTTTTACTCGAAGGTAAAGTATACTAATGGATAGTGCTGCATAAATAAACGTCCGCTGATAAAATATCTACTCGGCAAAAAAAATCTCATCGAATTGTGTTGAATAGTTCAGATGTTATTGCCGATTGAGTATTTCAGTCGTCCCTCGACATCGAACCTTTCCTTACCCCTTAAAGCTGAGTTCTAGTTGGAATCCCGGATATTCTGCAACCAGCAGTACATGAAAACACCACGTCAGGTTCATACATTTATGTCGTGCGAAGTAATTGTCCTATTTTAATAATACAAGTTTCAAATGCAATTGGAACCTTAATATTAAACTTTGAAACATATTATTGGCGTACTAAAGCAATATAATATAAATTTATAGTAGAATTTTTGAAAAGGGTTTGTAAATTGGTGTATTCCAATAGTAGTTAAATAGATTCTTATTTACAACTAAAATTTCGCAACAGAATTAAGTTATCGAGAGAAAGGAAACCTTTCTGTATGGTTGTTAAAAGTATATTTATAAATTGGCACTCAGGACTTCATTAAATGTTATTTTTGTCATCGAAGGTGACGTTTTAACAAAGTAGTTATAATTTTCTCGTGTGATAAAAGGTTTTACTTTTAACATAACGAAAGCAAGTCAAACCTAGACACTAAAAATAAATCTAACATAAAGTTGGTTTCAACAAGCTAATATTAATGGTTTCGTGAAAAACCTTGAACTACAAAAATATCGTAAATTTGGTGTAGAATATGCTGCTTTTGCTGGATAGTGGCATGTCTTGAAACTACTCGCAGGGACTACCTGCAGTGAGGAGAAATCCAATATGAATATTGTGTCATTCAGGATTTCACCAAAACCCCGAGGACTTAAATGGCTCGCGAGAAAAGAATGAATATAAGCATGCAGTGTATTTTCCCTAGTACCTTGCGCGGGCAGTATTCCGCCGAATGGAAATGTCTCCCCTCAATGAAATGTTGAAACCCAACAGATCCAGGCTCTCTGAACATACATAATAAAGTGCAAGGATGATCAGATCAGGATTGACACCTGCGTGACATTGAATGCAAGTTCAGAACGTCACCCTTGTACCACTTTGCTTGGTGTAGAGCCCAAAACAACTTTCCTTGAGAATCGATGCTAGTGTGCTCAATTAGTGGCATTATCTTACATATTTATGGTTACTGACATTTAAGTACGTCCTTACATCCCAGTCGACAGAAACGTAACCGAATTTGTTCCACAATTGTCACATTGTTCCAGTTTGAAGAGAACAAAGACTAAACCGGTGACCTTTATACTTTACAGATGACTTACGAGTTTAAACAGGAGCAGATTAAGTCGTGTGCGGCCCTGGTGTTTGACAAGGATCATGAATGTCCAATGGAACATAGCACCGATCTAGATACATTCCTAGTAGCCCTCGTTGAAAACTACCAAAACGTAAATAGCAGAAGATGCAACTCTTAATATTTATAATATATGATACATGTGAAAAGTTGTAATTTAAATGGATAGTTTTTGACATTCAAGTTTTACCGTGCCCAACTCGATAAGGCGCCTGAAATTTACATCATGAAGTAGTGAGTACCAAAATATGAGCATTTTCATTCCGAAGCCGAAAAAATTGTGACAGATTCTTTACACACAGAACGTACGCTTCAAAGCAAGACAAGTAGAGGAGAAGGTTTGTCGTCCAGACTTGACTTCGGAAGATGGCACGTAACGTCACAGCGCTTCGCCCAGGTCTAGGGCAGTGTCACGTTCATATCTGGTTTCAAACTACCTTGTTCCGAGATCTGTTGAGGCCCATCATAATATCTTCTCGCTACCTCCTTGCAACTGTACATTACCTTACCTCTACAGTCCAGATCGAGCATATGTTTGTGAAAATATAACCCAAACAAACTAGACTATTGTCCAGGCAGTGGCTTGTTAGTGGCTTACATCAAGATAGTGTCGATGAGTACACAATCAACATAAGTAGTGTTGCTCAGTAGGAATGCTGTTACAACTACATTTGCCATTTTCCTGTGATTTTGCTATTATGTTTTATGTAGATGTCATAACTGGACTCATCTTAGTTATAATCATTCAAAAATATTTGCAAGAGAATGTCAGTGTTCAGAAATGATTAGAGTCAGTCCAGAATCTCTGGGTCTAAAACTGTTTTTATTGATTTGTTTCCTTAGTAAAATAAGTGTTTGAATATGTTTTAATATTCCAAAACTAAGCTAAACTACATGAGTTCTGACACATTCATCACGAACTTTATCACGTTGTCTTGTCATCGACGCTACATTTCCAGTCTGTGACAGGAAAATGGCTATTCAGTAACATTAGAAAAGACCAATAGTATTCCGTTTTATTTTTCAAAATCAATCATATTTCCGTAAATTTTATTCCAAAGACTTTTCAGACATTCTTCTTACTATCCCAATGTAACATTCAACCCTTGACCCAGAAATGTCTAATTCTTCATCCAAGACCTCCTGCTGAATGATTTCTGTGACAAGTGATGTAATTGAATCAGAATTCCCAAGCTAAGAACAAGCATAAATTTTCATTTTGATTGTCTACATGCTATTTTGCATTAAATTATATTGTTGACTGAATGCTCTATCCGAGATTCTCATGTTTATTATGTGAGATGAGTACGGAAGGACAAGAGCTCTTTCTCTTCGAAATGCTCTTCATTTAGCCTGACCTACCAACACTCTTATTGTATTATAACTTATGTGCCTTCCTATACACCAATCAGAACATATTTTTCCTTAACAGTTTTAAACGAAATATTCTTATATATATATATATATATATATATATATATATATATATATATATATATATATATATATATATATATATATACACATATATATTCACTTATGGTTAAGACAGCCACAGCTTTTTGTGTTAACAAATTTCAAATATTGGCTTGTCACACCTATGTTTGCATAATGTTGGGTTTATACCATTACTAAACCCTTGAAAATTAGTTACTAAAATTAAAATTTCCTTTTATATTATACTGAGGAAATTCCGTTTTGAACCCTCGACCAAATAGTAGAGGTGATATAAGTTAGACTGCTACTCTGGCTGTGTGTCTTTGGCTTCGTAGTTCCCCAGCGGATGAACCGATTTCAATGCTTCTTTTTGTAACTGAAAGTTAGTTTCATCAGGATTGTTCTTGGATGTATTTGATGAATGTCTGTGCAACTGTTCAAAAGTTATGAGTGATTTTCCAAATTGGTGGGAGAATCCCACATACACGTAATGGAAGAATTATCATACTTTTATGTTTTGTTTCTCTGTGGTGTAGCTGAATTGAAAAAAACAATACAAATGTTTAGTGTGAACAGGAGCAATATGGTACATATTTGCAAATCCACTGGTCCTGCAATGATATAGTAACCCGGACCTGATGCTGCACATGTCCGTCTAGTGTCTACAATTCAGTAGTCGTTCCTTGCAACCCCGTGCTTAGCACTTGTTGTAATCATGCGAAATATTTAACACATATATATTCCACAAATAAAATAACAGGGTCTTCGCTTGATGAACCATTGGAAAACACTTTCTATGACAACACAGCTCCTAGAGGAGATGACGTGTTTGACGAACGTGTTGGAGTCGACTTATCGCCTTCCCCTTCCCGTGCATAAAATGTAAAATAAAAAACTGAGGTCCAAATGGCTCTTATCAATCACATTTGGCCGTGTTCATTGTTTCGCGCTATGTTGTGTCATTTATTCGCTTAACTATGCTATATATTTAACAGTAAGTTGTTTAAATTGCGCATCCACAGTACTTTTCAATAGTTCATTTATTGAAACGGCTCGTCTATTAATATTCTTCTTCGGCCAGAAATGAAGATATGCAGTAGAACAAAGGCGCAACGTGTGACACGTGGGTAGGGACATGAATATTTCGCGAGTTCATATATCAGCATACTAATCAATATGCTAACTGTTCATTGGCTGCTGCCCCAATGGAATAGTCAATGTGAACTCAGACAAGATAGGCAGGAATGAGTTCTTCGTTTACTTACAGATTTCATTCTAGCTCAAAGTTATCCACGCAGTGTCTAATGAAGTAATGCTCCAATTGAAATAGTAAAATAAATGTACATGCCTTTGGATTCCAACTTGTCATGAAATAAATTGACGGATTGAGGTACAGAAGGGAAGTTGCCATGGCTGGTATTGAGTAACAACCCCAGCGTTCCTCTTGTGATTGCGGAAAACTGAGCTAACCAAAATAAGGAAGTTTGGATTGCAAATCAAACACGTGCCTTCAAATTTTAAATCCAGTTTATTTATTACATCTGCCTGAACTCACTCAGTCTCCAAAAAGTGAGGGCAAAACTACACGTGTTTCTTTTCCTAAAGTAAAACAAGTTACATTAATTTCGTCTTTAATTTCACTTTCAGTGTCAAGCCTATGTTTCTACTTCTTCAGATAATAAAGCTTGGCTGTGATCGCCATCATGCCAACTGTATAAAATTTTCCAACCAAGCATTTTAAACAAAAACCAACTAAAATCTGGTTCTGAACAATATAAATTACGTGTTGCGGTGTTTAAAATGGCAAACATTATTGTAAATTAAAGTGAATTAGTTTTAGTTAGAGAGGTCCACGGTCATTGTTACCAACTTAACTACCACTCAACAGGTTCCTTTAGAAGAAATAACTAAGTTGTTATCAGTGACGCTTCATGATGTCTTGACACGTGTAGTCGCATAGGTAAGCTGGCAACACACTTTCTTATGCGACACCTCAAGTGCCACGTGTTAGATTATAATGCTCAGAAAGTTAGCACATTTAATCAAATGTATAAACACAGTAAAATTATAATAATAACGTATTATGGTATTGGACAAACCGAGCACAAAGCACACTTTTGAGCACTGTTTGGAAACGACTTCATATACTCGCTGTGAATAAAGTTGAATGCCCCGAATGTGGCTTTTGTTTTGGACAAAAATATTCGTTACAATTTTATGAACAGGATGTGGCGTATGGCTAAAGAAAGCGAACACTAGTGTTCCCGTGCATATCCGTTCAAAGACAAAAAATATATTGTGTATTAAAGTTGTGAGCTGTAGGATTTGCGAGTCGTCAAGTTGAGAATACCCGACTATAGTAAGGAGCGGTGGTAATCAGTAAACAACTGGTGATTCTCGTGTCATCAATGTGCCTTGATATACTCGTTCCTAAGCGCTCAGAGGCAATGTCGTGAAATACGTAAGGACTCAGAAATTCAAGGAAATGCTGTCAATATGCACAGTAAGTAAATGAGCAAATATAAACTTATTGTAAAACAACGAATATTGAGGATTCTCGTTATCTTTTTGGCAAGCGTATAAAACCGGACTTTTTCCTGTGAGAAGCAATACAGCCAATCAAAGCAATCAATTTCGTTTCTAGTGGGTATATATTCAGAGCTGGCTAGCCCTAGGAAATCAGTCCTTGCAGATATCAGCACCCATCGTGATGTCGTTTAAGTAGATAACAGTGAATGTTCAATCTTGCGAGCAAAAGAGTGGTTCTTTGTATGGCACCGACTAGGGAACATTGCCAGGATTCAAGCTGCCATTGGTGCTCTTAACACACCCCTTTCTGCGCATACAATTCCACCCCTATATATCGTCTCCTGTGATAACATAACATAACCTAACCTAACCTCTAGACTTGACATAAGGCAAATTATCCAGGTGTACTGTAAATAGTTGGGGAGGTACCAGAGTTATTGTACAGTGTGTCATATCCCTATCCAAGTGTACTATAAATATGGTACATTATTATAATCACGGCATATTAGTAACGAACTTATCTTAAGTGTATCATGTTTATGGTGTAAGGTGGCATACACATATTTATCTAAGTTAATTATGGTACATTGTTTGGCATATGCTGAAATTCAAGTTTAACGTCCTATAATTCTGGTATGCATACTAGAAATATACCAGAAAATTACCGCAACTACAGTATGACCGTCACCCTTTACGAACGGGCGGCACCCTTAACGAATGGCCACCTCCCGATTGAAAATGTCTCCACTCTATGAAATTTTGAAACGTACATACACACTAAACATGGCGTCAGTAGAGATAAAACCAGTATATCCAGGTACTCTGAACATGAAAAGGAAACTGCTAGGTTCATCAGACCAAGTTTCAAACCTGAGAGACATTGAATGCAAGTTTAGAACACCCTTGCACCACTTTACGTTACAGAACAACTTTCCACGTGAGTGTATGCTAGTTTGCTCAATGAATGACATTCTCTTACAAACTGCGAGATAGATTCATAACTATAGTAACTGACATTTTAACACTAGCTTACATCACAACCGACAGAAACGTAACCGTAATTGTTGTACAGTTTCGTCACACTAGTGCAGTTGGAAGAGAAATGGAAGAATAAAATGGCGTTGTTTGGAGTTTACTAATAACTTAGAATTAGTAAACGGACGTAGCTGAAACATCTGTGACATATTCTTTACATGCAGAGCATACTTTTACAAGGAAACCAGTAGAGGAAGAGTTTGGGTCGTCTCGTCGGTTTCAAATGCCGATATTATGGAAGGTAGCGTGACGTCACAGCGACACAGCGCTTCTCTTGTGTCTAGGGCAGCGTGGGATTAGTTTCTGGTCTCCAACTACCTTCTTATTCCTGTAGAACTGCCAAGGCCTTTGTACATGTAATCTCCATAATCTCTTCCCTGTGGTTCTTTGACGTGGTCACGTGTACTCAGTCAGCTGTTCAGCTTTGTTAGCTCACTGCCTCCTTGATCGTAGGCATCACTTGTAAATCACAAGTTCTGTTTTCAACAGTTAATACTCACTTGGTTATAAAACTACATGCTTCAATACACTTTGTTAGCCTGTTTTATTTAAATTATACAGAATGTTCTGACATTCGTATCACAGACTTCAAAGTCTAATAGAGGGGACTGAGTGGACAATATTTTGAACAGGAAGCCATGTGCTACAGCCGTTACAAAGTGTCGGATGTGCAAGTATATGTTTGCAACCGTATAGGCAGTATGACGTCAGAAGAGCAGCACCATGTCAAATGAGGTGTGATGTAAGGTACAGAATTGAGTGACTCATCACAGAAGAAAGGACACGTCAGTAGGCGAACAATTGCGCGTACGCTGCATGTTTCCAACAGCGTATTGTGGGAGGTTCTGCACTAGCAATAACTACATTCATACTGTACCAACCCACAACGGCATAGGCATTGCAACCAGCCGATATCGTACCACATGTTAACTACTGCACCTGCTTTCTGCATCGCTGCATTGATGAGCCTCACTTTCCACAAAGAGTTCTGCTCACCGATGAATGTAAAATCACGAGGGAGTGTGTTCTCAATTCTCGAAACAGTCATATCTGGTCAGAAGAAAATATGCATACGATGCATGTCAGGGTATTCCAACACAGACTTTCAATCAATGTGTGGGAAGGCATTTTACACAGTCAATTGTAAAAGTGGGCAAATATCTGTGAAGAGAAGAGGTGTTGTTCAGCACTTGACATCCAAGTATCTAGCGATGGTAAGGGCTGACATGAGGTGAGTATGAAGCAGATCTATGCAGTACTTGGAGCAGACACACGTCATCTCGTTATTTGACTGTCTGTGGTCGAGAAAAAAAACACGCCCTGGTAGTACGACAGGAGGGTAGGGATTGGCACGTGTCGACGTCATGACTAATCCTGCCACTTCCTGAGTCCTGGGCGGGGATGTAAGCTCTTCCCTCCTTGTACATTGTACCTCCCCTGTCCCTCTGGCTGCTCGCATCTCGGCTACTTCCGGTCTATCTCGCCGCGCTCCGCCCCGCTAATTGCGATAACACTCTCTCCCCACGCTTCCTCTGCCTTGCAGCATCTATCTACTGACATTAAGGCGACCACCTACTCTGACTTCAAATGCATTGCTGTGAGTTCGTAAACAGGTTTTTTTTTTCTACGAAACAATTCCACTTGTGCGCTAAAGAAAACACACATCATACAAGGTCGGGACCTCATTGTTAAGATACTATGATAATTAAAAACATTGTTTCCAAGTCCTCCAATATAGCTAAAAACATTGCTTCTAAGTCCTCCAACATGGCTAAAAACTGCAGTTTTCAAATTGCCGTACTTCAAAATATTCTAACTGAGCGTGTGTGAAACTCAGATTACGACATGCATTGAACTTTGCTACAGACGTTCCACTGATATAATTATATGATCACCGCCTGAAGTCATATGGTATAATCGGTTCGGAGGGAACCTTGGCTATTTCAGAGCTTGACTAGTTGAGGCGATGCGGTGTTTTGACGCGCGTTTACAGGTCGTCCTTATGTCTCCGCCATTTGTGAGACTCTAACACGCAGGCAGACGACTCCCTTAATGTGACAACCTGCCTTGAGCTGTGTGCGCAGCTTCTGCTGATACAAGCCCACTGTGTGTCAGACTGTATAATATTGATTATATCTGTGTTCTGTTTATTGAGACCTTGGCGACAGTTTGTAGTATAACTGTCTGTGCACTTATATATAACACCAGCTAATACCTGCGTCTATGTCGCCATGATAGCTTGCAATATGTAAGTAAACTCAGGCAGCCAGGGCAACTGGCAGGCTCTCGAGCTACTTCACACTTTACTGGAGATACTTGTACGTTTCCTTTCATTGTCTTATTGTGTCCTATAGGAAGTAGGATCCTTAACCTCGTTCAGTCCATTTGTAAGACCGTTCACAAACAGCAATGTTAGGATCAAAGCAATCACGAAAATAATTAAATAATATATAATGTCTTCATTTGTATACATACGAAAACAAGTAATAATAGACACATAACAGTAATAGTGTTGTTCCTATTGCGGTAATGCAAAAGAACATTTAATAGTGTTTCCGGCAAAACCAGCTGAGCGTATTGACTTAACATTTCTTCATTTGCACACCGACCACAAAGCTAAAGGAAAGTACAATAATGTTGCTAAGATACATGTAATGTGTTGTGCATTGTGAAGATAGGGCTTTGTTCTAAGAATTGTTACTGGTAACACATACTACACCCACCCGACTACATGGTACACAACAGTGTTGCCGATCTTCTCAGAGTGGTTACACGTGCAAGTACAAATGTTAAAGACATAGTTGTCAGGTGGCACTGCAAGGTACTTCAGCATGTTTTAACATCTTTATAGTTCTACATAGAAACCTTGCTTGAAGGTTGAACATTGCTGAGACTCTGAGAAGTTGCACTAGCTTTGATCTCTTTTAAACACACAATAAATGCCTCTTTTCTGTCACAAAGGGTGCGAACGGAAAAAACGAAGTCATGCGTGGCTTACCATTGTGAGACTTCTGCTGTGATATTTTGAAGGGAAGTGTGTTCTTACAACGGGTTCGTAGTCTTTCACTGTGTGACGCCATAATTGAACAGAATAATACTTACATGCAGTGCGGGATTTAAGTGATCATTCAAAAAACACCCTGCTGAAGTTCTATTTTCAGGTAGTTTGTTCTTTCCGCGAAAATGTCTACCCTCTCTGGACACGTCACATAATGTTTGCACGAGTAAGATGTAATAAGCAAATCTGGCATTGTATATATATATGAGCAAATGGTCACCGATGAATATGTAAGTGGTCATCAATTGTATCCCAACGTATATGTTTTCTTGGTCTTTGGTAGCTGCAATCGTCACGTAATTGCAGGTAAACTTAATGTAGCAGGATCATTCACTTTAATTGAATACTTCCTAGAATGAGTAATAATTGGGCTACAGAGATAATTCAAACTGCCCTGGACTCTGTGAAAGCTGTGGATTTTAATTAAATTAGTGATAGATTAATGAGAAATAAAATATGTAAATGTTATACTGTATTTAGAGGATGATGAGACCGGAGATATTTGTGTTTCGCCACTCTGCGGGAAGCATAAGGCGGGCCATGTATGTGTCAAAGGGGTTGGCTAATTGCCGGGGGAAGAGTGCCTCGCACACCCCACTGGGCGAGTGTGTTAGACAGAGACAGACATTGCATGCTACCAACGGTTTGCCGTGGGGCGGCTGGATTTAAAATATATATTATATACTATTTTAGCTATAAGTAAGGCAATTTATGCACTAGAACAGAAGGTTATGAAAAAGCAGGTAAATTGTTAGTCCTTATTAATTGATTTGACACTTGATACGCTCGCAAAGCCCTGCGTTCTGAGTCGTCTGTAAACAAAGTTTGAATGTAACAGAGTTTCTGATTGGTCGAAGGGAGCTGGAGGTGAGCGTAGCCATCTTAGCCTGGGAGATGCGGTTTAGAGAGAGACAGAGGTATCTCAGGACTGTTGCCATCCTCAGGGCTGGGCCTCGGCTCGCAGAAGTGTATGTCCCGAGATATGATTTGCAAGCAGTAACAAGACGAATGGTCTAGATCGAGAGCGATTAGTTAATTTGTGTGCTTTACCGGACCAAGGAAATAGGAATCACGCCCTTAAAGAATAATTCGCGACAAAGTTTTTGGAATCGGTTGATCATCATCATCTAAGTATAGTAGGACATATATAAATGAACACTCACTGACTGACTGACATATCAAACTGCAGCCCAAACCACTGAACCTAGAATCGTGAAATTTTTATGTGGGTTCCCCTCAGGTCGTAGGCAAGCACTAAGAAGGAATTTTTCATAATACGATCTCAAAAGGGGGTGAAAAAGGGTGAAATGTATTTCCGAAGAAACGTTGATACAGCTCAAACCCGACGGCATGTCATCGCGATTTTTACTTTAATAGGACGCACATAAATATACGTATCGGCCAATTTAAGGATTTTTCGAAATTAAACCTTTAAAGGGGTGAAAATACCTTAAATGTGTTTCCGATTAACTATCGATATCAATCGAATCCTTCGCTTATCTCCGAAACCAGTGGAAATATTGCAATGGTTTTTGCTTTAAAATAAATCTTAGGTAAATATAAAAAAAAATTAAGGATTTTTCGAAATTTGTTCTTGAAAGCTGTTAAAAATAAATGTGTTTTCAAGTAATCATTTGTACCGCTGATATCCATTGAGATATCGAGATGATTTTTTGACAAGAATGAAGCTTATGTAAATATCTACAATTCAAATTCAGGATTTTATGAAACTCGAAAATTAAGTAGGTGAAAAGCAGTGAAATGTTAGTCTCCCGAAACAAGAGAATGATCACGGAGAAATATTTCAACAGTTGTTACTTTTTGCCAACCTGCTCATAAATAAAACCTCTTTGGACTGTAGTCTGTACATACGAAATAGGGTGCAACCTCTTGAAAATGTCATGTTTAACTCTGCACATGCTAATGAGTGATTATTGTACATAAAGTTTTAAGCTAGTCGTACTGTTCAATTTGTGAAGGAGGGTAAGTTAAATATACATTTAATTAGACATGTACTGGGCCCATTTGTAAACACTAATACGATGCTAATAAACAACCATTATTATTTTTAATTAAATTGATAATTCAGATCACTAGCAAAATCTTGTGAACATCTATTAGTTATGCCTGTCTAGTAGTTGAATCGGCGTCTGACTCTTCAACATTTTTCAGGGACATGATTTATAAGTAGTGTTGCAAATTCTGTATGACCTCCCGCAGTAACCGCTCGTCTTTCCATGACGACTTCAACTACTGCAGCGAAGACTAAAAAAGACGACATCTGAATAAATTAGTGAGTCGCCATATCCTGTGGCGACGTTGTAGTGATGGTACAAAACCTCACAAGAACGGACGTCGGAATGTACCTGTGACTTCGCACACATAGATTATCTCAACTTTTTAAATCGTTACAACCTCTCGCAGTAACGTGGTCCTACAACGTCGCAGAAAGCGGACATCTGGATATTTCTTAAGACGTCGATGCGACCTCCCGCAGTATCTTCCTGTTGACATACGACGAAGACGTATCAACGCCATCCTGTGACGTAACTAGTGGACATCTGAATAATTTGTAGACGTTGATAGGACATCCATGAGACGTACTCGGGACATGTGGCATGTCTATATCGTCACAAGGTCCTGTTGTGTGACGTTGCAGCGACGTTTTCTGGATGTCTATATGCTGTATGGGCTGTTGAATATGTATCAGTGTTTCTGCTGTATGAACTCACTCAGTGATACTGGCAATTTAACTGAATCACAACGACCTACGTTCAGGGGCGTCATTTAGGTGATTAAGGGGAGGGGCGAATGCCTCCCCCTGGATTTAGAATTTTAAGTGTATGAAATATATGTTTTGTATTTTGTTATTTAAATAATGCTAACTTAAACTCATAAAACTTAAGTTTTATTATTAAAGTTTCTAATTGATACATTCTTAATTAATAAAAAAAGATGCAACAAGGTCACTGTTGCCGAAAAATATTCTTGCCCCTCTCCCCAAGAAAAACCTGAAATGACGCCCCTGCCTGAGGGAAGTGAATTATTATTTTACACACGTCAATTTATTGTTTTTGCAAGAATTCTTATGAAATGATTGGCGAAAGTCATAATGTGTGAAAGATGCAAATATATTAATATATAAATTAATATTTGTATTTAGGATTTAATGGATCATACAAAACTGTGAAATACAATTTTAAGTTTCCATGCAGCTACCATTTTCACCTATATATATATATATATATATATATATATATATATATATATATATATAAATACACACACATTAACACTTAATGCAATAGTATCAACAACTAAATTTGAATTTCGCGCCAACGTAATTAGTTCGGGGCCCTTCCGCAAGAGATCGCGGCATACGAGGTTTTGTTTCAAACGTTACTATGGAAGATAGCCTTCTATACTACCCTCCTTGTTCTGTGGAAATATTTATCACGGCCTGCCTTCAAGCATTCACTCAGGTATTGTGTAAGGTTTGTGGTGTGTGAGGGGTGGAGTTACGGGTTCGTATCCCATGCAATACTTTGCGATGGGAATCACTGTGTCATCATACGAGCATATTGCGCGCGCACTTTACACTGATCTAAGACAATTTACAGTTTACTGTTGCTGTGTACGCTAGCTGTTAAATGCCTTCATCACATAATTTATCCAGAGGAACTGTTTACATTACATAATTTCATGCGGGCAAAGCCGCAGCCGGGCAGTTATTTAATAGAGAAATGAAGAAGAAACAAAGATGTTCTGTAATTAAAATACGCTCAGTGAAGTGGACTGGACAAAGCTGTTGTGTTTGTTGTTTTAAATATACAGGGTGTTCGGAAACTCTTTGCCCAAACTCCGGGAGGTGATTCCTCATGAAAAATGAAGTAGACATTGTAGTGGACACTTTACCGAAAAGTGAATATTAAGGGCGTAATAAGCCTTCGAAAATTGGGTTTGAAAACGGTATTTTGTCAAAATATCTCAAACGGTTAAGAGTAAAATAACGAATATTTGGGTGATGGTACGAATGAGTGCGATCGGTAACATCAAATAAGTACAGCCTTCAAACCACCCCCGTTCATGAAATTAATAGGGGTTGCTTTCGTAAATTCGCATAAATGAATGTTTGCGTGTCGTTGTGGAACATGA
>PNEQ01134727.1:22505-52826 GCA_003012365.1 Medauroidea extradentata | reverse complement strand
TGACTTTAGGGCTACTGACTTTAGGGCTAGTGACTTTAGGGCTACTGACTTTAGGGCAAATGACTTTAGGGCTACTGACTTTAGGGCTAGTGACTTTAGGGCTACTGACGGTTTTGAGAGCGAAAAATTTTAGGGCTAGTGACTTTAGGGCTAGTGATTTTAGGGCTACTGACGCGCGCCCACTACCTTGATATTAAATTTGGGCGAAAAATGCAAAGTACAATTTCTACTTGTTATTTCATAAGGAATCACCTGTCGGAGTGTGTCGGTGTTGTGCAGTATCAACCTGTATAGGATCTTGCTTAAGCACCAAGTTGGGAAGGATTAACTGAATACTGGCTGATTACATGGAAGGCTAGGTAATCGTCCTGGTGCAACATTCTTTGGAGCGTTTGCTACAAATTGGGCTTTTCAACCAATTTGTTGGTGTTACTACTGTCCAGCGAAGGCAATTTTTATTTATGCAAATTTGGTTCAGAAAAAGCAGTGAAAAATTTTATAGGAGCGATGTAAACATTATGCGATAATTACAATAAACATATATTAAAAGAAATGTTGTTTTAATTTATATATTATCGAAACTAAAACATTAGATAGCTTATTTTCTCTTTATAAATATCTTACGATATATTTGTGTGCAATATTTTAAATCTAATTATTTTCAACAATGTCGTTTTTACCTGTGTTGTAGGTATTAAGTACCGTAGGAGGTAATTCCACAGAAACATCTTACACAGCCTACATTGAGACTTGTTTAATGTGTCTCATGGAAATTTCTAATACGCCTTGCACAGTAATTTGAATCATGGCACACAGTCTTGATTTTGGCGTTTAAGGTGTCAAAATTTGTATTACAAATTCTTAGTATAACTTATATTTGTGTATGTTTTCATTTGCAAAACGGTAATAAAAATGTGTAAGATGATTATGTAAGTTTTAATTTTTAATATTATGTTACGCAATTTCAGAACTCCGCTAAATTATTATGCTCATCTACATCTTACCAAAGACATCAGTACACGATGAAGAAGTTTCATGGGCAATGCTTTTGCGTGTACATGGTAATATTTGGAATTGATGATAACAAAATAAGTAAAAGTTGTAAAATTTTTGTAATATACATGCAAAACGGGATGAAAAGTGAAAAGCAGAAAATACTTAGAACTTAAAACGATAAAGATTGACGAGGGAGAGGAGGTGGAGATGGGAAGTTGAAGTGGTATATTTGACAGTATGAAATTATAAGTGAAATGGAAACGGGTTAGTATTAGATGAGATTGAAACATGAGGATTATGCAACTTGATAATAAAACTTGCTCCATTTAAATTACAACAGTACTGCCTATTACCTGAAGGCATAAATAACGTGAGCGTGGGGACGTCTTCCACCACTTGTAAGCTATTAACATGGCTCGACAAGAACACCGCAGAACATACACTATCGAAACTGGTAAGTTAAGTCAGCAAGAATGTTTAAAAAAGAACGTTGGTGAAAAGATAAAAACCTAATATTTAAGGGAACATTTATTATAACACAATTATTTTCGCCTCATAACTCAGCTATGTTCAATTCTTAAAAATTAAAATACAAAAAAATAAATAAATAAAAATTATTATTTACATAACTAAATACCTTTGAGGTTAACATTGTCGATTGCATTTAGTTAGTATAATGACAAGGAAACAGACGTCGCAACAAATAATCTAAAACCGAAAATTAATGGGTTCTGAGACGTATTTTCAAACGTTGAAAACGACTTGTGGCAAAACCGTTTTATGGACGTCAATTCGTAAACGACAGCTGTTTAAATATTATTGTGATCTTTGAACGATTCTTGCAATGAGTTCGTATAAAGAACATAAAATATATTTTGGACATACACCATTGTGGGCGAATGTTGCCGTATTGCAGAAAAACCAACAATAAACAAATTGCGTCGACAAGCGCGCGCTGCCGCAGCCATACATTGGCGTCAAAAAACAACACAATACGGTTCTTTCAAAAATTAATTATTTACCATCCGACACATAAATCTGATATAACGTTAATTCAATGCCTTGAAGTAACGTTTTATTTCGCCACTGTAGTTCGTAGCAGAGATGAGGATATGAGAGTGTGCGAGCATCTCTATTTTATCTTTGCCTCTCTAAAAGTATTTTGTACGAAGAAAGATAGTCTGAGCATATGGCTATGAGAAAGAAGAATAGTGACTTCACGGCAAGATAGAAGGAGAAGATGAGAGAATGAAGATCAGATGGAAGAAAAGGAGGGTAAGGATGAAGATAAAAGTTGTGTCTCGTACTGTCACTCACCTTCTGGTGACATACAGGGGTTCACTTTGGTGTTGACGGGTGAACTGGAACAGCACTTGTCTGTGTCGTTCTGCATACTCATGTTGGAGTCTCTCCAAGGCTTGCTCTTCCTGAAAACAGTAACCTTGTACCATCGCACTAACTCTCTCTTGTGAAACAATTTAAAAGTACTAGCCGTGAAGTTCATAAAGAATTTAAACTCATGTATGTAACTGATAACAAGGGGATGAGTAGAAACCGTTTTGTTCCCGATAAGCTAGCCTATCCAAAATTTGTTATACAATTTAAATTTCTATACGTTCAATAAATTTAAATGTGACGCGAATGCCGTGGATACAGTTTTAATTTTCTTTGTTTCGGCAATCAGTCTGGTGATAAGGCTCGTGCATTGCCAATAGTTTGATCACAGAAGTGTGGGTGTGTGTTATATATATACGATATTATTGTATGTATTGGATATCGGTGAGGTCACTATACATACATTAAAACATGATATGTTTCATGACTAAACCATTTAACCCAATACTTTGTTCATTACTCTGATGCACGTTGGCAGAACATGAAATAAGATACTTGCTTCGGCACGCCTTATTTAGGGCACACTGCGCATCGGCTACAAACTTGTGACTGAAAAGCAATCCAAAGTTACAAGGTACGGTACACGCAGAATTCAGTGAAGAATATTATTTATGAGAGTATGAGGTAATCAGCTTTAACGTAAAAGTGTTCATTAAGGAATGGTAGCCAAGTGATATCTCACCATACACTGACCTGAACTGTTCAAAATTAGTGTTGTAGTATGTAGCTCCTCAGAATTCTGTCGACTGTAACTAGCTCAGTGCTGCAAGCTGGTGCTCCATACATTATCATTTACCTCACATTTGCCCATTAATTTCCTCCGCCTGCATGACACATTCCAATTATCATATCTTTCCCTGTGTTTCATATCAACACACACATTTCAGAGTCATGAAAGTGAAATAATATCAGAGACACAGCTCCGATATATTTCTGTTAGGAACAAAAAAAACTCTACGAGGTGGAACATACTTTTATATCTTAAAAATAATACATTCACATATTTGTACGAAACATTTCAAATGTGTTTCAAAATATTACTGAAACATTTAAGTGCTATGTGTTTGGAACATTACAGAAACAATATGCTGGGATGTTCTGTGCATGCTGCAATGAGACTTGTCTGAGAGGAGACACAGATACATATGTGAAACACAGCAGAAACATTACAAATACAGTTCAATGTATGACAGTAATATTTCAGCTAGGTAATTTTGAAACAGTACAGTTACACAACACTGAAATGTTTCTGGCACACTTCGTTGATGTATATCTGCGTGGGGACATATTTACATAATCAGTTTGTCATTGGAAACAGAAAATAATTTTTGTAAATTTGAAAATTTAATATTATTTTTATATGTCAGTACCGAAAAAGGCAAGGTTCCTCAGGATAACAATTTACATTACAAGTTTTAACGTACAATACCTTTTATTTTAAATATAGTGGTAAAAGGCCGCAGGCAACTAGTAAAATTTCAGTATAAGAAACTATGCACTGGTACTTACAGTGTGATACTTGTGAATAGAACACGCACACAAATACCGTAAAAGGATAGACTCAATTTTCCGCAGAAGCGCGATCGCGATAATTTTTCCGGCTCGAACGGCTTCATCAGGCAGTGAGTGTTGTCATCTTGTGTCTAGCCTCTGATACTGTGCTGTACATTCGGCAATCATCGGAAATGCTCGAGTTGCTGGGGTCCTCCTCGACTTGGCACCGCATCCGCAATTTTGGATTGTGACATGCTGCATGTGCTGCTATTCTCTTCTAAGGTGGGTCAACCTTCTCTTCAGCTATGATTTTTTGTCGTCAGCTCTATGACAAATATTTGTGTGTCTTAAGTGTGTTGGTGGCAAGGCTTACATATTCTGCATTGTAGTAAGTGTACTGTATAGTTAAGGTTGTCAGAGGAACAGTTGTTGCTTCCTTGAGTGGAGTGGGTTTGGTTGATGAGTTTACTATTACAATAAGATAAATATTGATGCATTGCACAAGAGTCACAACATTACCTATTACATCGGTGAGATCCCTTGGGGGTTGTGGTATCATTGGACGTCGTATTGGCTGGCAGTTTGTTGCGGAGATTAGGATTGTTTCAAGACCAATCTGCGTGGTTTACTGAGCAGGTTTTAGATTAGTGGTAAGAAGGCTAGTGTTCCGTGTTTACATTTGAGAATGGTTCTGAGTTTCTTCTGACCATCGTGGTAATGGACCACCAAAGGGATATCAAACTTTTAAGGGTGTCAATTGAAGCAGCATGCTGTATTTGTTCACGTACTGGTGATTTTGGATAACTTCCATCAATAAAAGCATTTGATATTTGTTAACACTGCTTGCTTAGCTTGACCTTGTGGTAAAGATGCTTTTTACTTTTGAGTTAAACTGAATGACAAAGATTTATTGGTGTGGAATGTGTGAAAACTGTTGAAGTGAAGGTACTGAAGCTGTTGGTTTGGTGTAACAGCTGTTACAATTTTGCATTTTGGAGGATTGCTTCTACATTCCGAAGTATTGTTTGTGACTTGGAATATTTCCGGGTAAATTTCAGTGTGTTTTCCGAGTTGAGATAGTTGAAAAAGTAATGGAGACTATCTTTGGTGATGTTTCAGAGCATGAAGATGCCATCGATGAATCGTAAGCAGCATGGGTGAATAGACTGATGAATTATACGTATTTGGTCCAGTTTGCCCATAAACTGATAGGTGTAAGAATAGAAGATGCGTGTGCCCTTGTCAGAACCTTTGACTTGAATGTAATGTTAATCAATAAATCTATAATTATTGTTTATAGTATGAGTCTAGTAAGTTCGACTAGGAAGGCTGCAGAAATTTAAGAGAATGTTCTACAGCCGACCGTACAGATGAGTGGGGTATATTGATACAAAACTAATTTATATCTATTGTTATCAGGTAGGCATTGCAGGGTAAGTTGTTCATGTTACTTAAACGTATTATTATATTAATTTTAAAAATATATATTCATTAGGGACTATTTTCTTATATCACGGGTTTCCTACTTAACACTGTGACAGTAATCTTGGTAAAAATATTAGTTACAAATTACAAAGGAAATATAAAGAAAAGTGTAGTAGTGGTAATGTATGGACGCTTTGCAAGGAAAGTGGTTTTTGAATAAATACTGCACTAAACGAAGACATGTCACTGTGCTTATTGAACTAGCCTGTCGGACACAACCAATGAAAGCGGATGGCGGGGATCAGGGTAGTCTTAAAGAAGAATTTGCTCATATCCTCTTGCATTCTATTGGTAGAAGAGTGTCATCACCTGCCGCCACTAGCAGTCAATTTGGCCTGGTAAACCTCTTGAAGAACTGTGTACAGTCGTCGCAAAGCATTACATCCTTAACCATTTAACTTAGTAGATACTTACTTGGGTTCAGTGTTTCTTCCAGCCGTTAATTTTCTCAATAATTCTTCACCCTTAGAGAAGTCAATGTTGCCAGTATCTGGGTCGAGCTGGTCTATGAAGAGGTTGCGGTGCCATAGGAGGAAGTTCTGCAGATTGCCGTAGCGACAATACTCCACAATGACGAGGAACTCCTCTGCAATGAAGCAAACAACAACACTTTTATCATTCGGCCGAGCAGGCTAAATACCAGAACAAGGCCACTATCCGTTATTGCTGGTGAGCACGCTACTCATCAACGGTGTGTCAATGTTATTTACAAATAAAGTAACTATATCAGTAATTAGTTATTTCGTCAATACTAGTGATTTGAGAGTTTCGTAACGATTGGAAGCTATGATTAAAATAAATTACTTCGTATGTGGATATGAATTTATCTAGCAAACATAACACTAAGCTCGTGTATTTAAAAGCATGATTTCATTGTGACATAAAGAAATGCACATGTTTGTCACACAAAATATAATTAAATATGTATGGTCAAAGATTCATAATAATATTGTTCATGCACAATTAATCCATAGTCACAGACATCTCGCGCCAGTTAAAGTTAAATTACCTAATACTTATTTCTATAAGGGTATTTTTTTATTTTTTCCAAATTGTTCGATGTAGCTTACAAATTTTCATGTAGTTTAACTGAACTTACTGCAGACAGCAACCTGATCCGATCCTTGGAATCGATAAATTGAGGTGGACAAGGAGAAGTTTGTTGCAAGGTCTGAGGCCTTGCTCTTAGATGAATAACAGTTGGTAGCTCTTTGGAACGGATGGATTTAAATTTTTTCAACAAGAGAGAACATTTTTAACATCGAGAGAAAAAGGGCGTGCCTGCCATCAACTTTTGGTTCAATGACCGAGGATCCAGTCTTCATCCGAAATCCCAGAGAAGGAAGGAAGGACGAGACTAGTGATGCGGCCAGTGTTCTTCCACGTCAGAATTATTGATTTCTGACCGTTTTCTGAGTGGCGGAAAACTTCGATAAGGTCGATTTTATCCTATTACAAACTACGCAGTGAAATCGTCAGCAAGGCGGTTAGTTAAAATTCAACTATACATTAAATGCCTAATCATTCAACCTGTAAGCTGTGCATAAAATTACTCCACAATGAAATCCGCTCTTTGGCAACTGGTCGGGACAAAAGTTGAGTGCCTGCGAGGTACTAAATATACTAATATGAATACCAGTAAACTATTTTGTGGAACCTTCAAACGTCTAGCTCGAAACCCAGGAGAGGAGGGATTGCCACTCTGATGTACCGAGTTACAGCCCTTTCTTTCTTTCTCTTGCTTTAGTTGGTTCTTGTTTTATTTTATCATAAGCTATAATTCCGTCGACACTTCCAAACAATTTTAATTTAAAACCATTTTTATAAACATTATTCTGAATCAAATACACTGTCTGTGAGAATCGGAAACCTATTGGTTGGTTCTGATAGCCAAATAGAGACATTATCCTTACGACAGCGGTTACTGTGTTTCAGCTCCTGTTTATTAAATTACTTAATAATAAACTTGATATCACACCACATTATTTCACATACAGGCTAACAATGTCTTCCCAATGCGGGGCTCGAAGTGTAAGCAGTCATAGTGACACTGTGGTACTGATAATTTGGAAAATAACCGGCCAGAGAACCCCTTAATAGCGCTGTATAATTTCCATACAATGACAAACTATTGCTCTAAGGCTTTTTGGCTAATAGAATTAAATACATTGTCAGTATAACCTAACTCAGCCATAGCTGATAAAGATTTAGTACCCACACACATAGACGAGATGAAAGAGGAAGCAGTAGTTCGCTATACTGTGGAAAGCGATGCCACTTAATCAGAAGGATCAGTTACAGAGGAAAATAACTCTGAAAAACCTATCACTATGCAGGCTATACTAAATTTCAAACGAGCTTAAATGAGGAATAACATGCAAACCATGTCAGATATATAGTCTAGCATACAAACTGAGGTGCATAACGCACAATATGCGATACGAGACGTGCAGGCTAATATACAATCTAAGATATGAGACGTGCAGGCTAACGTACAATATGAGATACGAGATGTGCAGACTAACGTAGAGATCTAAATGCAAAACGTGCGGTCTTTTATACAGTACTTACAGACTAGTCAAGATAACATTCAACTTGAATTGCGAATCGTGAAGTATTACATTACGGGTGAGTTAACTGGGATCCTAAGCAATTGGAAACGAGACATAAATACTCGCTTCGAGAGGTTAGAGTCCGATTCACGGGACTGTAGGTCATGGGTACAGGAGACCGTACATGAGGCCAACTCGACGTTTGAGACAGAAGAGGTACAACGTCACGAAGATCTGACTCAGATGTGCACAAAACTGAATCGAAACAGGTTGTAGACAACTTGCGTAAAAATTGCAATCCCGAATTCGAAGATTGGTCGTGCAGGGTAGGAAACTAACTAGCATAAAAACTTGAACATAATCGAGTGACGTCGCCTGAAATTAATTCGGATCACGGCGAACTATTTGAAAGATCACAAAATATGCTAACATTGCAGAAGTTAGCCAACACGCCTACCGATACTCGTTCTAGCCTAGTACCAGAGGTCAAAATAGTCCACCCGGTAAACGAGGGAAGAAATCTGTCGAGGGACATACCTGGGGTAAACGAACTAACCCCAGACCCGAATGTAGCTGTACTATTTCACCACCCCATACAACAACTCAGCAGGCCTATTCCCAAACATTCGAAAGTGGAAGACGAGAACCCAATGACTTTCCTTAAACTGTTTGAGGAATATTCTGAAACATTCAAATTAATGGAGCAAGAAAGCTTCAGATACCTAAGCATCTCGCTTAGGGGCTTCGCGAGATATTGGTGGAAGGTTTTAAGAGGCAAATACCAGTACATTTACTTGATTCCGTGAAAAATTTTCCAGGCAGTTCTGGGGACCCAGAGCGCAAGGACTGGTGCGTGCTCTCTTACATGCTGAGAAGTACGATCCAAAGGATCACAGAAAACTAGATGAACATATATCGTCATTTATCACCGGAAATGACTGAAACTGAGCTGATTTCAATGCTGACGACACAAATGGCGGTGTCGTACCAGGTTGCCTTAGTGGGAAAATACAATTTGTCTTTAACCGAGTTTCGAGAACAGTAAATTATGCTAGATAAATAGAAAGGCAAATCCGTCACCAGAACTGAGAATACCGAAAATACCAACATCCTAGAAGCAGTGGATACTCAGGTGGCGACCAATTTCATCGTAGGAAAAACGACGAACGTGAGCAACAAATAATCACCCTAAAGTAGCAATATTGTATATTGTTAATATTAAATTCGATATGTTTTCAGTCCCTTCTGATAGTTTAATTGGCAAATATGAAGCCGTAAGATCCAGGGTAATAATTTATTTCCCCCCTGCATATAACCTAAGGCTATCGCTTATTCTCACTTGACCTTCCCTGTCAAGGATAGTGATTCGGTACAGAATTTTTGCATCGAGATACATTCTCACAGACCTGTCTTTCTTTCGGATACAACTGTTAGGTACTGTAAGGACTGGGTTCCCTCTTCACAATATTCCAATCTAGCATTTGCGGCAGGAAATAAATATTTCTTCGGAATTGGAGGAGAATTTCTGTGAAAATGTTTATTTTCGTTCAGCTGGATATGCGCGGCATATAGAGTGTTCAATCCTGGCTTCTCGGAAAATGTTCGCGATGTTTCAGTAGTAATTCGGTTAGGGCACGTTGCTGCGTCGCAGTCAAACTGTTGCGCTGATGACTTCATACGAAGCTATCTTATTATTAACTATATTATCTTCCAATGAAAAAACGGGAACTTCTTTCTGAAGAGTGCCAACAAACTTATCAGTGTAATGCCAACTTTCCGGGCGTTTGGTGCAAGTAAACTCGGGTGTTGATACTAACCGTCCACCGAAATTCAACACCATGTTGTGTTTAGTCAAGAAGCCGGTGCCCAAAATCACTGGTTTGGTTAAACCTTTCACAATTAATACCGCAATCTCGTTTGTGACTCCTAGACCTTGGATCTGCAGCACGGTTTGACGAGTTATTATCGGGCTAGACTTACAAGTGACTCCTACGAATTTCACCCTTAGCCTTGCATAATAAGTAATTTTACACATGTTATAGTGATATAATCTACTGTTTCCTCAGAAATGCAAGAAATGTCAGTGCCACTGTCCAAAAACGTTGGTATTATGCGTCCAAAGATATTTATATATACTTGCTTGAATTTTTAAATCTTAAAGTCGTTTTGCCTAATATGGCTCGCTGAAAATTCAAGCCTCCTGCTAAACTCGCCAAAAATACATTTTGCCTAAATTCGTTTTGCCTAAATATGTTTCGCCTAAAATTTTTTGCCTAAAGTAATTTCGCCTAACGTCGTTTAGCCTAAAGTCGTTTAGCCTATTTAAACTAAGTTTATATTGAAGAATGAAATATATAAACAGTATACAGCTATGCAGCTTGTGCTGACCCTATGTGAGGATTTTGGAACTATTTTCGAAACCAAGCTTACGATTTTAGTTTGTGCCACTAGAGTGCAGGGTATGTTACCTGCGCCTTTTAAAGGAGGAGCGCGGTTTTATTTAGAGAAAACAGATTGCGTACGTGTCGCTGTTTTCGTTAAGCATTGAAGTTTTTAGCTACTATTTTAAAACTTTTTACAGTGAATAGGCTACTACTGTCGTTAAGTGTTACCAATACAACATATGATTACAGTTTTATTTAAAATATATATTTTTATACATTTTCCTAAACAATACCTTCTGACATACATTGTGACAAAGAGTAATATTAACAGTTTCGGATAAGTGATACTTTAGTATGTGAAGGAAACAAAACGTATTTATCAGCAAAGACTACAGAGTATATTTTCCTTACTTTCAGGGTTGGTTGTATTAAAGTAACCATACTTTATAATTTACTGAAGGCCCAGCAATGTCGCGTTAAACGTTACATGCAATGCGTTACAGTAATGAAACCGGCACATCTACAACTGACGGCAGTAGTTGAAAAGTTACTTTAGACGAACCTATGAAACGTCAGAACAAGGAACGGGATATGTCTTCCTTGCTACGTAAATCTTGTATGCTATTGTTGGTTATACTGAACCGGATACTGTTTTATTTTGTGTTAGTTTACGTCCTCAGCCACGCTCGCAATTTTCAATGAATCCTGCTGATGTGTTGGATATTCAGAATTATTTTTCATGCTTACACAAATTAAATCCAAAAAAGAGTGAAGTACCGCTGAAAGAAAATACCATTGTGTGTTTTGTTTTCTGTCATATTTAACAAGCCGAAGTTTTCAATTTTATTGGCACGCATGAAATATAACTCGTGGTGCCAGATATACGTGGTTACGATTCACAAGTTAATGCTGTCTGATTATTTATATGGAAACTAAAATGTTCGTTTGTGTTTACAAGTATCAATGTACTATATATACTCGATTAATAATATACTATTATGTGGTTTTTTTCTCAAGTACAAGCTACGTCAGCCATGTTAAAGTATCAATACATAATTTGTACGTTCCAACCACAGCCACGACACACACAAAACACACGAAACTTGGGCTTCGTTTTGGGAAAACGAAACAATCTGTATAATTTAAATAATTTCGCATGTGTGAATGTAAACCTATTCATCACGATTCCGACCCATAATTTTGACGCGACTTGTTCACTACTTTGTGCATCACTTTTGTACAGAATCAGTATGTTCTACAGACCATGCTCATTCCAGTAAATGCTATACCACTGAAAAGAAAAAAAATATGAGCAACTTATAACCGAATGCTCTCAAAATTGTGACATTTAAGGTTTATATTATGAAAACAATAATTCACATATTTACGACACACGTGGTTTGGTACCCTTCATTTTTTGTGTGAGGCAAAATCTTGTTGCAGATGGTAAATGTGGGATAGATGCTCTCTAAGGGAAAATATCGTTACAAAATCACACCCTAAAGGGATTATCTTATTTTTTAATGCCATTAAAATTCTTTAAAAATTAAAGGTACGGTATCCTGTATCGTATTAAATTTCTTAAAAAAGTAATACTGTAATTATATAAACATATGTACTTTGGCCATATATCAACTGGTATGGGTGATGTGCCCTACCCTCTGTGGGAGATGTCGGACAGTGAAATTTGAAATTTTTACTACAAATGCACTATATCATAACAAAGCAGTCGTGTAGAAACCATTTAATCAATTAGGTCGTTTAACAATAAGACAGAATTGAAGGTTTTAGATATTTCTGTTGTATTGCAGCTTAATTTTTTGGCATATTGCTTCCCGGCTGGGAACCATATAAATTGCACGTTTCGTGAAACAATTTTTTGCGTGAAATCCACTGACTCCAATCTACTTTATCTATCTTTTGAAAATGGTTTTCGCAGCATATTTAGTTTCCTTTTTATCTGAGCCACTCATGCTTAATGCCAGAATTTGGTGATAACGTCCAGTGTGAGGTTTTACATTATGTTTCCTGCTGCGGTTGAAGTTGTAGCCGATTTACTGGACTTAGGTAGCAATACTGAAGGACATGAAAATGTGGTGACAACTTCTCCATGCCTATCCAAATACTTAGGCGTAGGTTCATTTGTCGGTTTCACAAATGTGTCTAGAACCACATTTTCTGCTTCTAGTAACTATTTCTGAGTTTAAGACCTCAGTTTTTCTTTCAGAGCTCTTCTCTCGGCAGTTAAGATGATCAGAAATCGAAATATCAGAAATGCTGGAAAGTGACTTGGTTATGCTTTTAGATTTAACAGAGATATTCCTGTCGCACGAAAACCAGTAAATTATTTGGTGCAGCTTTCGTTCATGCCTTTCCAATCAGCACTGTCACCTGAAAAATTTAGATTTTTCTGTCCTTTTTGTGTAGAATTCAATAAACGTCTTGTTTGGAAAATGTTTCACAGGGACTTGAAAAAAATTTTCGATCAAGACTTCTTCGTCTATGAGCACAACATTAATCCTTTCGATAAACATAATTTTATTTTAGTATATTTTTCTCTTACCTCATTTTATCACTAGCTACTTGGTTCCTCGAACAACGCGATGAAATTGCAAACGCAACAAAGATAAGTAGCTTGGTAAAGTGAACGTCCGCCAATTGTGATAGTTACCGTTCGAAGCAGTGCAGAAAATATGCAAAATTCGTGTTTTTTTTTGCGGTAGAGTAGACTGCAAGCTACTGTGCATTAGTTAGACCTGTGTCATTGGCGTGATAGCTTGTGGCTTGCTCTGGAGACATCTGCTGGCCAATTATACAAAACCCAGCGGCACTGTGACCAATTTACTGCAACTTTAACAACGTCTTATATTGAGCAGAAACCAATGGAATTACCCATTTCTCTCGGGTCTGTATAGGGCAGTGGAGTCTATACTGTCGGTAACAGACAACGCGAATTTTACATGCCTCTATATTTTACACATTAAAAACTACACAATAGCCTAACATATGTTCCAGGGGTCTCTCCCATAGTTGACTGGGACATCTGACCTTTTGTGTCGGTGAAATGTCCAATGTGAATTTAAATTATGTGTCTACAGTGCAGTGAATATAGTTTCACTTCACCTTTTCCAGACAAAGAATTAAACTTCATTGTGGACGAAACATACATCCAGTAAGCACGCAATATTATAACACCATACATGTAAACATTTTTATTATCCTTTTGGAGCGAAGTTACCAAACCAACACAGAACTTGTTCTTAATGTCGCCTGGCTTGTTGAGTACCAACTGGTGGGAACAGACGCTGATAGACCATGCATCTGGTGAGACGTTTGCGAATCAGACAGACTGGTGCCTCTCTCCCACATTAACCCTTGGTTTAGAAAGGGGAAACTCGTTCCCAGAGATATTGGTCAACAGTGGCAACATTTCAAAGGGACATATGGAGCTCTAGCTGAGGTATGAATTTCACACTACATTGACTAGTGTAATACAGAGAAAGTTGAATTTCATGAATTTTGCGACACCACTGCAAAGGTGTTGCAGCGGTTTTCCATTCGCATTGTCTATAAAATATGAGTCGTCTCAACTTTCCTGGCCTTAGTCCAAGCCTACTTCGCTGTAAATACACTCAGTTCTGAGGTTTGAGTTGTCAGGTGCCTTACTCCTACCAAGAAAGATTATGGAATAGGTGAGCTAGATGTCCAGTGGTAAGATTCATCCTTTGGTCGTCTAAATGTGGTGAGGCTCATCGACTTTTCTGTCCTGACTGAGATCACTACCACTCAGATTCAAACTATATGTTGCAAATTGAACCATTGAGATTCAGTTACACTTGCCACCCTGATCTTTGTGATATGTCTCGTAAATTTTAACCTAACAGATCTAGCATCGTGTTGTGAACTTTCTGACAAATTGGGGAGGAGTCCAGTTTGGTTCTGCGGCTCTGATAGGTTAACTAGCTCTGAAGAAGGATGGCCTGTGAATATGATCCAAACACCTGATCGGTCAAATACAATTTCTAGTAGTTCAAGAATGTGATGTTAATTTTTAGTGTTACTAGAAGGATTTCCGTCATTATCATACCCAAATGGGTAACAACATATATGCTTAGAGCTAGAGCAACATTTATGAAACAGTGTCATTGGTAATTGAGAGGTTGAGTGCTGAAGAATTAAAAGCATCATTCATGTTTGGGATTCAGATTGTTCAACATGACCTTGTCTCAGAGGACTTAAAGTTACTCGCTAGGTATAAGTGCTTCAAGAATTTAAGGAACTTTTATCTACATCTAGATCACTTCTGATGTGTGGAGAAAAACCGAGGCATTGGATGCTGAGGATCTGTCATCAATGTTCCGGATGTAAAGAGAAAGGAGATTCGAGATTCGAGAGGTGCAAGTGTAGGTTCATAAGATCCTTAGCATTAACATCCAAATCTCGTCGTGGCTGATGTATCCTATCCCTGAGATTAGCTAGGCTCGCTCGGTGGTATTCACGCAGTGCTGCTAGCGATATTCATCCATCCCGAACAACTGCATCCCATATACAAATCGCCTGGAAACATCCTTCTGATTGGTAGGTGTTGGCAGCCAATCCTGACGAGCCTGTACTCGGATCCCTTGAGTTGGTATGTTTTTTTTTAGTTTTCCATGAAGAAAGGAGCACGTATTTTATTTTATTTATAGTTATCTTCCCACTTCATGTTGTCGGGTTTTTTTTTTAATATCTCTATGGATTTTCTGATAGCCCTCAACCTGTAATTCCCTATTTTGGCTATTGTGCTGAAACTGTTTAATTCAGTGCTATGTCTGTTGGGCATGGAGCTTATTGCTATGGCTGACTGCTGGTTTTCATATTTGTTGGCTCGTATGTGTTCTTTTATTCTGGTTGTGATTTTCCTTCCTGTTTGGCTTATGTAGACTTTACCACATGAGCAGGGAACTTTGTAGACACAAGCCTGCTCTTCGGCAGGAGTTTTGCCTTTAACAGATCCCAGTATGCTGCTGATTTTGTTCATGGGCTTCATTACTATTTGTATCACATATTTTCTAAGAAGGCGGGCCAGTTCGTCAGTAGTGCATTTAATGTAGGGCAATATAGCAACATGGTTTAGTTTTTCCTTTTCCTTCCTTTCCGAATCAGCCTTAATTGTTTGCTGTATCTCGCGCATGGTGTAACCATTGTCTTCTAGCACAGTAGACAGGTGTTTGAACTTCTCTCCCAGGTGTTGCTCTTCACAGATGTTTTTTGCCCTAAAAATAAGTGTATTGAACACTGCCCATTTCTGGCATGGAGGATGGTGAGAATCTGCTTGTAGGTATCTGAGAGTGCGTGTGGGTTTTCTGTAGATTTTGTGGCCTAAGGTGTTATCCGGCTTACTGTAGACTAAAATATCCAGGAAGAGAAGAAGTTGCATATCTTTTTTTCATCTCCATGGCGAATAGAATGTTGCAGTGGATGTTTTTGAGGTGACCAAGAAACTGATCCAGCTTCTCATCTCCATTTCTCCAAACTACGAATGTATTATCACATACATATTGGAACCAGTGTTGTGATTTGTAAGGGCTGGCATCGATGCCTCTTTGCTCGAAGTTGGCCATTATGATATTCGCAAGCAAAGGTGAAAGTGGTGAACTTATAGCAGCACCCTCGTTTTGTCTGATCCTGCATCGACCTGAAGATGGCAGCTGCAAGGACTAACATAACGTTGTCTATGAAGCAACACAAGACGCGGCTCAACCCCAAAAGCCAAGAAAATTTTAAACATTTAACTTAACAAGGCAATTTTGTTTATGGTAAACCTAATTCGATACACCTCCAAAATTACTATTACACAAAATTTGGCAAACAAAAAAATGTACAGAAAAAACAGCTCAGTATTTGGATCACAACCTGCAAGTTAGAGACCTTTCATAAATTTGACATGCAAAGGCCTGTTAAGTGATTTTGTGAGTCCATCAGCAACCTGATTGTCAGTACTGACATACTTTACTTCAACGATTCCCTCATGAATCTTTTCCTTATAACATGTTGGCGAATGTCCACATGCTTCAGCCTTATGTGGTTTCCAGGATTCTTCGACACAGTAAAGGTTACTTGGTTGTCATCGTAGATACGCACTGACTCACCTGGGTGAGGAACACCAAGGTCACTAAGAACTCCTTTTATTCAACAAGTCTCTGTTGCAGCCGAGCAGAGGGCCATGTACTCAGGCTCTGTTAATGAGAGAGCCACAGCGGGCTTTTTATTTAATGCCCATATCACTGTACATCCATTAACTAAATATACAAACCCTGAGGTGGATCTTCTGTCTTCCAGGTCTCCTCTCCAATCAGCATCAACATATCCCTCCACTCTCAGAGTTGTCTCTTGACAATAGTACACTAATGACAGTTCCATAGTTCCTTTAATGTATCGCAGGACGCGTTTCAGAGCTATCCACAACTCTGATAACTTGCACTGTTCTGGTGCCTGCTCAGCAAACTGATAGTTGCACTCAAATCAGGTCTTGATAATACTGCCACGTACACATGGCTCCCAATCAGTTGACGGCACCTTGCCTCTAACTCTGTGCCTTCAGACAGTTGGTCATTTTTCGATATTTTGAACGATGGGTCCATCGGAGTCGCCTACAGTTTTCCATACCATACATAACTAGAACTTATTTCAAAAAGTGAGTTTGGTTTATCTTGAGAATCCCTGATATTCGGTCTTGTGAAATGCATATTTCTAGATAATTTGAAGCTTCCTCGAGTTCATTCATCTTTAAATTTTCCTTCAGTTTTCACATTGCTTTTCGATTTCCTTCTCACTACCTCCAACTATCGTCTACATACAACAGAACACAGAGTAGTGTGCAAACGTTTCGGGCCATCCTATTTTCCATATACATTGCACAGAAATACGATGGTGAAAGAAATATAAACGAACAATTATAATAGATATTCACTTAAATTTAAAAAGAATGAGTTATATGCATTGAAATTACTTTCAAATAATTATTTATTCTACATTTTGTTATTAATTACTGTGCAAAAGTATTGGGCCACACACTACTTCGTCAAAAATAAAAAAGAATAAGAAGAATTGCGGTTAAAAGCTGGTACTTCTTCACTCGACTCAATACTTTGTTGCCATGCTCTTAGAAGCAATGACTGCAGCACACCGACGAGGCATTCAGTCGATTAATCTCGAGATTCATTCTTTTGGCAATTTTTCCCACTCTTGTCGCGAATGGTTCCAGAATTCCGTCTTGTTGGAGTGATTTTCGCTTCAACACGGACCTTCAGGTCTTGCCACAAGTGTTCCATGGGATTTAAGTCCGGTGACTGCAACGGCCAAGTTAGGAGGCGGACTTTTCGGCTCTGAAGAAAATTTTTTACAAGACGCGAAGTGTTTTGGATCGTTATCTTGTTTAAAAACTAACCACGAGGCGAATTTTTCCTTGAAAATGGATGCATAAGGTCTAGCAGAATGTTCTTGTACATTACAGCGTCCATAAAAGCCGTGAATTTCCACCAGTGGACCAACGCCATTGGCAAAAAAAGTTCCCCAATCTTTGATGTACCCATCACCGTGTTTAACAGTAGCAGTTCGGTACCTTACTTTATAGCTGGTAACTTTTGGACGTCTCACGTACTTCCGACCATCACTTTCAAACAATTGAAATTTCGGGTGGCCTGAAATGACAACCAATGTTACGTCTTTTCACCGCTTCAGTGATATAATTTCGCAAAATCTTACTATCACATGTTAAACATTAGAATAAGTATCCAACTGTGGTGGAAATCACCACGTTAACCCATTGAGACCAAACGTAATTAACGATCTATTAATGTGCTTATTTTTTTTTTAAATTTCTTCACAGCCCTAAGAGTTTGGATTTTAAAAGTTACTTAAATCTGTTTACTGGCATTTACGTGTTCATCATCATAAATCGAAAAACAACCATATTCCTAAACGGTTTCGATAATACTCGTGGGTTTATGTAAAACATTCTGTGTGTTCTCACCCTCTCCGGATTCAAATGTGGAAAATAAATCTACACAGAAAATTAAGGCTATTACATGGGTGTCTCATTTAAATGGAACCATTATGATAGCCCGTTTATTTAAGCATGTGCGGACGGTTAACTAAAAACACCCTTCATCCCGTTTCATCACTTTTCATATCATTACGTGTCAAACTTCGGAAAATAAATAACCTACATTTGAAGTATTTAAGTAAGCATTAGTCTTAAGCAAAAATTGCGTTGATATCTATGAAATCCAGTGAAATCGACATATAAATTTATTTTTCAGAAAATTTTCCGAATTTCATTTCAATGATGTAAAAAAGGTAAAATCACGAATCGAAAATATATTTTACCTGTTTTTACATCTTTAAAGTCACATTCGGAAAGTATTTTTAAATATATTTTTGGTGTTTGCGTAAACATAATTCTGAAGCAAAAAACACTTCGATAGTTATGGAAGAATAACCTAAAACACATTTAACACATTTTCACTCCCTTAATTTAAGACTTTCTTAACGACTTGAAGTCCTGTGTTAAATACTTGTATACGTATCTAATTGAAGTAAGAAATCACGGCAACAGCCCATTAGGTTCAAGCTGTACAGACCATCAACAAAACAAAAATCACATTCCCTCCTTGTACTCTTTGAGAAACGAATTTAAAAAAATCGAAAAACTGCTTTTTGGGTATTCACATCAGCATAATTTTGAACAAAAATCAACTCTGTATCTCGAAGGATTCGATAGATTTCGATCATTAATAGAAAACACACTTAATGTTTTTCACCCCTTAAAGGTTGAATTTCGAAAATCCCTTGATTTGACTAATATGTTTTTTTAGGATTCAACCACTGAAGTAAATGTCACGACGATAGGCCATCGGGTTCGAGTTATGTGGACGAATCTCAAGAAACACATTTCACCCCTGTTCACCCCCTTAGGGGACGAATTAAAAAAAAAATCACTTCTTAGCGTTCGCCTACGACGTAACTGGAACACACACAAAGTGTTCACGTTTCTAGGTCCAGCGGTTTGGGCTGCAGTTTGATATATCAGTCATTCAGTCAGTCAGTCGTTCAGTCAGTCAGGGTTCTCTTTCATACATAGAGATTTCAGTTGCGCTTTGTCTTCCTGAGTTATTGTCTACATACCATACATTGTAGCATAGACAGTCAGCGGCCTTCGAATATTTTGCGTTTCAAAGTTGCGCGACCGTCACTACAATATCACATGTTTTATCAGCCGCTGCGCAAGCAATTGTTAAAGACAGTTTAGGCTAATGACACTTCTGCCGTGCTCTCCTTGACAGTTGTTCGCAGCCAAACTTCGTTAGAGAAATTATGGCGAGATGTCTGCAACTAGAACGAATTAAAAATAAAGTGGGCATCATCAAGGAGATAAATAATGAAGTCCAATTACCACACATAGTATTAAAATTTAGCTCATTCTAGTTACACAATTTCTACAAAAAATATTGATGTGTTTTATCCTCTATCTTGTAACAAATCAGATGGTGGCTGGACGAATAGGTTGTTGTGAATTGGATATTCCAAATTATGTGGAATTATCAGACAGTAAGTTTCATTATCCTGGCGAGATTGACTTACTCATAGGAACCGCATTTTTTTTAACTTCTTGAAAATGCCTTATACGAACACGAGGGATTGCTTACACTGCAGAACGCGAAGCTAGGATATATTTGTTTAAAATGGTTTTTGCTATAATAGTTAATATTTTCAAAACAGGAAATTATATGGTTTCGACTAAAAGTCATTTAACGAGAATTTCGTTTATTACATAATTAACTGAAACCATATTATTTACAGCCTTGGAAAAATCAGCCAAATATGACAAAATGATTTTAATCAAACTCCCAAATAAATTTTTGATATCTGCTCTCGTTTAGGCATAAAAAATTGCTATCGATAAAAAAAATTTATACAGGAGAGCATGGTCTTAATATTGGAAAACGTATGTTATAAAAATGAAGTAGGCGTAGGTGAGATAAGCCACATACAAACGCTGGTGGGAAAACAATCAGTTTTGCTAAAAAATAAATATTTCAAACTGGGTCTCACAGTAAATGGTGTCATATATTTCACTGTCGCTCTTAACTCTCGTTAATAGTTTTAAAAGAATCTAATCGCACACAGTATTTTCAAGACCGAGAAAAATAAGTTAACACATTTTGAATGAGAAATCAAATTTAACTTTACAAACAGAAATTCTTGCAACGACAAGAACGTAAATGTCTCCGGTTATTAACATATTAATACCTAGCAAATCAGAAGTAAATTCAAGAAACTACGTGTACAGTATTAACGTGAAAATTATCCTTCTCGTAACTGCAAAGATGATAAAGGGCGAAATATTTCGTCATACAATAATCTAAATGACCGGGAAATGGGGGCGGTGAATTCCAAACACGAAAAAGGCTGTAATGTATACTCAAACAACTTTCTATTAAAATTATAAAAGTTAGAATTTTCGGGGTGTTACTGAAAGACACACTGTCATATAACTGTAACGGATCACAAAATAACCGGGCACACGTCTTATTTATAAATAAATCTTGATGTATAAAAGAAAGCATTGACTAAGTAAATAATTGACTGACATCAAACTGCCACCAAACCACTGGACCTATAAATGTGAAATTTTTTGTGTGGGATTCCTTTAGGTCGTAGGCGAGCACTAAGAAAAATATTTTTCAAATTTCAAGGAAGTAAAAAGGGGTTAAATTTTTTTTTCTAATATTCGTCTACGAAATCGAACCTGATGTCCTGTTGTCACAGGGTCAATCATAAAAATGCTTATTAACCAATTTAAGGATTTTTCGAATTTCAACCTTTAAATGGGTGAAAAGACCTGAACTTATCGATTACCTTCCTACGGGATACAAAGTTGCTTTTCACTTCAAAGTTTTGATTATGTGAGCACCCAAATTCGACTCCTTAAGATAAAAAAGGGGGAAATGGTTTTTATTCATCGTCAGTACAGCTCAAACCCAATGGGCTATCGTTATTCTTACTTACGTATACAAATTTATGCCACAGAACTACAAGATGTTTTGAGAGTCTTTAATTAAGGGGTGAAAAGATGTGAAATGTGTTTTGAATTATTCCTCCACAAATAAAGAACCAATCGAGATATCAAAGTGCAGTCCGCTTCAGAATGATGTTTACGTGAATACTGAAAATATATTTCAGAATATTTTCCGTATTCAATTCCAAATATGTAAATAAATGGTAAAATGTATTTTTGATTCGTGTTCAATATATATATATATATATATATATATATATATATATATATATATATATATATATATATATATATATATATATATATATATATATCAAACTAAATTAATTTTTAGTTAGTGACGCGATTTTAGCTTCGGTTTAATGCATGCTTACTTACTCGAAATTTAATTTATTATTATTTTTAAATTTGATACCTAAGGAGATGAAAAGTTATGAAACAGGATGAAACGTGTTTCCAATTAATCGTCTATCGTCTATAAATTTTATAATTAACGGGTTATCGTCACTTCCACTTAAATTTGAGCCCATACAATTGCCATAATTGTCTAAAGTTTTTTTTTAATTCAAAGAATCCTGAGAGGGAGAAAAGACATGGAATTTGTTTTACATAAATCCATGAGTGCTACCGACCCCCATAGAGTTGCTTTATGTTTTGTGATGATAAATACGTAAATGTCCATAAACCGATTTCCGAACACTTAAGAGCTATTAAGTAATGAAAAATTTGTTAAGTGAATCATCTGTTACGCTTTGACTCAATGTGCTGTCGTCGTGATTTTCAACTAAACTGTACACGGTACTTATAAAAAATTTTAACGCGTGGTGGTAGAATAATGCGATAATATTTCTGAAACTAATTTTCTAAAAGTGTTAAATGCGGCAAAATAATGTTATGGGTCATTAATTTCCTTTTAGAAACATTGTGAAAAGGAAAATTTTTTTCAAAATAATTTTTGTGTATCTCCCGATCTTCCACTGTGCGTCTTCATGTTAAATGCAATTGAAAACCCTGCAAACGAAGTTGCGGGTAACAGCTAGTACTTATAAAAACAAATCAGTGGGTGGGAAAGTGAAGCGAGAGACTCTTTATTGCAATTTTTTATTTTGATATCAACAAACTGAAGGAATCTTTGCAGCTTGTTTACCTTGCTCTTCCAAGTTAAATAATTAACCATGTTTTATTATTTTTATATGAACGAGCATGCCAATGCATTAAGCCTAACGGTGCACGCGAAATTATTTGCGCAGAAACAGCTGATTCTCCCAGCATGCAATATGATTTGCCGTAACAGGTTAAGACGTATATTCCATATGTAAACCTACAAGCAAGTATCGATGAGTGGAAGGCAAGCTGCTCCAGCCTGCCACCCAGTACTATTGATACCAGAGAGCCAGCACTGTCGCCCCAAACGTCTTTGTTTGAATATTGGCCTTCAGGCGAGTTTGGTACTTGTTCTTTAACATCTGTTTGGCAACCAATCAGTCTGCACTGGTCAGGGTCAACTTAGTGGGGTGGCATGTCCCTCCCCCTTCCTCTGCGCCGGTTGAGTGCAGTAACGTGGCCTGCCGGAACTTTGGTGAACTATTTACAGTGTATGAGATTGCCAGCTATCAGAACTGCAACACAATCTGTTAATGATAGATTGAACTAGGTGTCTCTGTTTCTAGTCTTTCGAGTTATCGAAGTAGTGGTCACCTATGAGGATAATATGAACAAGATAGTGTGTAAAAACATATTTTAGTTTGCCACATAAAGCAACAATAGTGGTTTCGCCCAAAAATCGTTTCTTCTAAAGAATTTTCGCCTAAAAGCGTTTTGCCTAAAGTATTTTGGCCTAAAATCATTTGGCCTAAAGTAGTTTTGCCTAAAATCGTTTAGCCTAAATTAGTTTCGCCTAAAATATTTTTTTCCTAAAAGAGTTTAGCCTAAATTCATTTTGCCTAAAATAGCTTAACCTTAAGTCGTTCGGCCAGACATCTGTTTGATTAAATGTCATCACTTAGCTGAAATGTCGAAAAAGTCGTTTTGCATAAAATAATTGTGCCTAAAGTCGTTTTCTTAAAACACTAGCACCTCGCTTAACTTGCCAAATGTGTATATTTTACAGTATTGAAAATACGCCAGTTTAACATATTTTTTTATCCTTCTTTTCAGTACAGTTCCTAATGTTATCACTTTACCAGGAACAGTCTACATAGACAAGTGTTTTATCAACGGCGGACTTCACTAAGTCTTACAATGTTAGTTGATAAAAAATACATAACTAATTATTTTTCACCTGAATCTAGTGCTTGTTTAGTAATTCACACATTCGACGTAATTTTTCCTAACACGTAAGTATAATTTGGGCAACAGACAGTTCGCCTACTTCGTCAGTTGTACCACCAACTAGCCCTACGCTCCTTTTACCCCCACTATACCCGCGAGGGTGTTCGCAGACCATCCCTTATTTCTTGTCATTTGCTCCTATTGGCAAGAACATTCTCGGTTACTATGGCAAATTGGACATGGACACTCACACACCATGAAAAGAAAGAAAAAATTAATACATTGACACAGAAATACGGGACATTCTGAAACATTGTATTAGGCGCTCATGACTGCATGAAAGGTAACACAGCAATGTCTTCTTGTTCCTGACGTTCAGACGAACAACTACCAACCCTTAAAAATCGTAACTCAAGGAACCGAGAGAGGTACCAGGCGTTTATGATGCTGGTAGAGGTAGCAGCACGTGGTCTCTTGTAACGTAGTATCTTGAATCAATTAAATAATTAAAGATGACACGAAGTGATAAAAAGCTCGAAATGATTTACAGTTTAAAATATAATTTTTGGTTAATATTTAAAAGATTTGAGGTAGAGCGAACTCTGTTTTACGAATTTGCTTCAGTACATTTAACGTACCTATAAGTGTGGCAAATTTCATATACGTAAATGTGTTCTACTTTACTCACAAAATAAAATACACTGCTTCAAGTAGGCACTTGTAGAAGTATACAATCTGTAAACTGTTACACACACATGCACAATAGTACGTGCATCACGAAATAGCAAATTACAGTTCAGTTTGTACGATTTTTATGGCTAATAATAGTCATACAGTATTAATTAATATTCGTATGTTAAATTTTAACACCGAACCTGATTTTAGAACTTGTTTCACGAAAAACTTCCTGGTTACAGCAACGGACACGGCCAGATACTATTACATATATAAAATAAACCAGTTTTCCACAAATTCTTTCGATCGAATTTAATTCCCCCTTATTAGAGCAATTATTCTTTGAACCTAGTGAATCAATAATTACTAAATGAAGAACTTTGTGTAAAGTTATTCGAGTAGTTAAAATGTGTAATAAATTCGCACGATGAATTAGAAAAAAGAATAAGTTTACAAACTTTAATTACTGACAACGGGTTGGGAGATACATCTTACTAGATATTCTGTCTGTTTCCAGCAACAAATTATCTTCCATATATGAACCCGAAAAATATTTCTGAAAACAACAGAAACGTCCAGAAGTGATAAATACCTCGCCGGATACTGTAAAATTACTAACAAATTAGTAAACACTAAAAACATGTAGTCAAGATATACATAAATAAGTGATCGTGATTTTTAGATTTTGTTGTTGTGTAGTTCCCAAATATTCTTCTTCAAAAGCATAACAATTAAATCAAACTTACTTTGGAGTGTTCCATATAACAATTAATAATAACCAGTCTGTTTAGTTACGCATACGAAGTATGCGACACAAGGTTTCTTATATTCAACAATAGAGTTATACTAATTTTAAAGGCATCGTTTATTTCGGCAATAATACTACCATCGTTGTATTTGTTCACAGAGGCACGCTATATTCTCTCTAAGAGAAAAGTGAAAATCGATAAACACAAATAATAAATATTACCGAAAATTTCCTTGCTTGGTTTAAAAAACGACTGTATTTTAAGTTAGTTCAGACATTAAAAACCTAGTTAAGCTCTTTGTTTAAAATATATTAATTCATCAACAAGATAATACTTTAAATTAGGAGTAATATATCAAAACCAAATTCTAAATATCTAAATTGTTTGTAGACATACTAAGTGGTTAGAATGTAAATGTTACACAAACAGTACGTTTTTCTCCGTGTGATTCTATCCACAGTTTCACATAACGTAAAATTCTCAGTGAAAATATGGTTAGTACAAAATACTGACCTGTAAATTTCCTGTGTAAATGTTGACAAAGTTCACCCATTTCAACACAAAATTTTTATACGTGTTACGTTAAACATTGGGCAAAATATTTGAAGTATCCATAGGAAACTTCTACATATGAAATATTCATGAATATGTTAAAATATACATCATTCTTTAGTATTTCTGAAACAGCAGTGATGATTGTCCGGAATAGTTCTATAATACAACTATATTTTCCTAATGCCTTTATCATTACATGAAATTACCAGTCGTTTAAATTTTAATAATTAAAAATTTAATAACAATTTAAAAACGCTCCTGAGCAAAACTTCTTCAACGCAGAAATATTTTTAAATGTTAAATGTTACTTGACACACACTAGACCTGTATATTAGTAGGGATACGCAAAAAAAAATAATTATTTTTCATTTGTACTAAAGTACATTAATAGGTTTATTCAGCAAAGAATATCCAATTTAATTTATTTGTATCAAGGCCATGTCCCAATTGTCACTTTTATATTTTAACACGATTGTATCGAACACAATTAGTGTTCAACAGCTAATTTATGAAGGATCAATTTTAATTTCTATGCGTTAAGAGTTATTTGTATCAAAATTACTTACATGCAGTGGCACACTGAGTATTAGAAAAACTATGAGGTCAATTACCAGAGATGGCCTAAGGCACGCACGAAAGGGCCTCCACAACAAACAAAAACCATAATAATAATTAAGACTTATCTTTATTTAAAATAAGAAATAATGACATACATAAATACCGTGGTGCAAGCCCTATTTTATATTAATTAAAATAATAACATTTTAAAAGATAATTTTAATTAGAAGACTGCTCTATAACGCTAGTTTCGCAAGTTAATTTTCAAAATTTTCCATGGGAGGACCTAGGAGGAGTGGGTGATTTCGCACCACATTCTCAGCCTTGGCCTACAAATTCTAGTATAGCTCTAAGTAGTGCAAAATGATAGAATGCTTTATTTTTTCGAATGTAGCAATAGTTCTGAACAATACAGGAACAAAGTAACGAATGTTTTGAAACTCTCATAATAAAAGATACGTATTTCACAGTCAAAAGTACGTTTAGATATAATTATCTAGAAGAAACTGATGACTACGCCACAGAATGAAATACTGGAAAAATAAACTTTACTTTAACAACTGTGTATACAAGTTTAAATTATTCCTGTTATTTACCATTTTCTATTAGCGACAACCACGTGTATCCTAACTACATAAGATTTTATGTAAACTATATCAGCTATGTAATTGGCTTTTCGCATATGATTATTAAAAATTAAGATTTTATAAATATATATTTCTCTAAATAAGTTTTTTTATTTCAGAAATGGGTAGGGATTATATATTTCCATTAAATGAAATTTTTGTTACTAATTTTGGATCGCTTGTAATACATTCGTTAATTATTTCTTATACATATTTTTTTTTTGTGATCTACTATATGTTTAAACATAGCAAGAAATAAAGCTAGTCTTGATCTGTAACATGAAAAAATAACAAACTGTACAGTCAATGCAAAAACATTTTCTCTAGGTGCAATTACTTTATTTGTATCCACTTAAACGCAAATCCTGTGTGCGCCACAGTGTTTGGTAAACTATCTTTAAATTTAAATTCATTATTAATTTTATTTTAATAACAACTCAACGCTAATATTGATATTGCATCAACTAAGAAAAGAATAATCTATACTTTAAGCGTTCAGGCATAACTTCTGCTCTGGATAATTCAAACGTAGCAGACTGACGACACTGGTCTGAAACGCAAATATAGACTATGTAAAATAATCGGTACGGACTCTCGCTGTTGATGAATTAACACAAAATGTTAGTGCAGTTAAATAAATATTTATCAACAACATATTATAGTAGTCTTGGGAATGATACACGAAACGGAAAAATATAAACTGAAAATACTTTAAACAGCGCTCTTTCAGCAAGTATGCTAAAACGTTTTCTGCAACTAAGCAAATACCACATAAAAAATTTTCTGTTTAAACTTATCCAGTATCGACGGAGGAGGCTGTAGGAGATATGTTTGTATTCCGAGTCACTTTTCATTAAGAGGATTTAGTACTTTCCCTCTAAAGCGAATCTAAATTTTACTAAAATGTGATTTTTTTAAGGCTTTGGTCCAGGTTACGCAATGTGTAGGTTCCTACAAAAGTTATTTAATATAATTTTTTGTGAATTTGTGAAGAAAACCTCCTGATATAATGTGCGACCCTAGAGAAATAATTTCAGAAACATTTCCTTTTCTTGATTGTCAGGAATGGAACTGTAATATTAAAGTCAAAATATAATTAAGTCACGGGTTAAATGTTTACAGTAACGCGTACAGTATCATATTACCGTAGGGAAAAAATTAATGCTTTTGTAAAGTATGTTAGTTTTGTTTTATTTCTGTCATTTTTATTCACGCGTAAGAATTTTGTAACAAATTCATAAATTATGGCAGTTAGTATTTTATAAGTTTAGAAATAAATATTTCAAGAACTACTTGTATTGTTTAGTTATGTTGCTTATTTTTTTGTTAAACGAATTGTTTTAAAAGCGAGAGAGAGTAGGCCCTACATTAAAAAAGTCCTTGTTGTCAATAGCTCATTGTCGTTTGCTGTCCTCTCAAAATATCCACTATTCTACTTCTAGTCTTTATATGGTATTGATGCCAGGAACACAGTGTTTTCTTGGTTTCCTCCCGTTTCACACAGCCAAGAGTCACACACAGTGTGTACTTCGTCATGTTTACTCTGAATTCTTTAAGAGAAAAATTACAATATGTTATCATTTTGTGAACGCATCATACTAATACGTGAAATTTGGCAATGCTTCGATTTCAGTTACACGCCGAAAAAAAATCGAAGTGATAGCTTTAAATTCAATAGTATTTTATATGTTTGCGAACTAAACAATGGTTTTATTGCACTCTTATTTCACCAGTCACAAACATTAGAGGTGTTACTGATTGTGTTAAGTTTAACATTAAATTACTTTAAAGTTTTATGTTTACAAATTTGCGGTTTGACAGTGTCTATATTAATAAGCTATAATGGTCTGCTGACGATCCGGATTTTAATAGAAGCCAAAAAATACATTCGAATATGTATTTATGTCGAAATGTGCCTTCTATTTGAAAATAAGTAAATTACGAACTAAAAAATATAAATTCTCAATAGTTAAAAATACCAACAGTTTTAAATGCGTTTGTAAGAAATTTGTAAAAGGAGTGTCTTGCAGTCAGGCGAGCAACATCTTGTTCTCTGGCCTACCACCTTGTGTATCATGACCTCCTGGTACAAAGTGTGATGCCGGTCCCACACTCTCGCCGAGGCGGCACGAGACAGCCCGTGCCAACATCTCGGTGGTGTTGCCCGTGCGCGAGAATGTAGGGGGTGACCTCGCCTCGCCTCGCCAGGTCTCGCTCCAGAGGCGGACTTTTGTGCTAAGTCAAAGGAGCCGACTCCCGCCGAGGCCCAAGGATAAGCGAGACCAGAGGACGAGCGTCCCCCTACACTCTCACCGGCTCTCGTGTCCGACTCATCAGTCTGCAGGGTTGCAGGGTAGTGCGTTAGTGCATAATGATTTGTTTTCAGTTGAACTGTTTGAGTAAGGTAAGGGCAACATGTTGCCTGTACTTGCATACACATTATTCTTTAATTTATCAATTATGTACAATACAATATTAACGATAGTGACAGCAATTCTATGGTGTTAAATATAAAATTTACGTTAATTCATATAACTCATCTTATTACAACATTGAAGTTTGTTCTAAAGTTTAAGTCACATTTCCGCTTTCTTCTTTTACACATTTTATCTTCCAAAAGTATGCAAACTACAAGTATAATCATTTCTGGGGATGTCTATTTACAGAACACAACATAAGCATTGTTTACCTAAATTTGAGTTCTCTGTATATCTAACTATCGAAATCTAATTATTGCTTATAACATGTTAATAACAAATGTATTACCAATTTTTGTTATGAGCTTGAAATTTTAAGTTTCGTAGCTTTGTAAATGGCATCCTTGTTTATCATAGTATCCATAGAAAATATCTTGCTGTCTACATTGCTTCATATTAGGCATTTTCAAAGCGCTACCTACCATACTCTTGCACGTAGCTATTTGATGATGGTGGTGAAAGGGTTTTAATGCCTTTTAACACCTAGGTCTTTAAAACCGATGTAGCTATTTGAAAATGCATAGTTTGTACCACAGCAGATTTGTTGTTAACAATGAGGCTATCAATAAGTTGTCATTAACATTGTTACTGTTTTGGTGTAGTGTGGTTTGTCGAAAAACACAAGGGATTTTTCTTCTCAAATTACCCTAGTAAAGGTGAACGTTAAATTAAGTTATATATCGAAGACAGTCGTATAATAACGTGACATCAATTTGATAACCAAATGCACAGTAATGATTAAATATATGTCGTTCAAAATAAACGTTACTTAAAAAAAAATTTGACAAAATTCACGGGACATTATTGCACACGCTTCAACATAAACATTGGTCACCTAACTCGTTGGGCGATTGGCAGTAAGAAGGTAAATCTACTGCCGAGTTTTTTCCTATATACATGGAAAGATTTTGTAACCAATTCGGTTGAAATCGATCTCTTCGTCTTTCACACACTTTAAACATTTGTTTATGAACTTACTTGAATTTCTACCAACTGCAGAATTTGTTTTAGTTCGCATCATAATACGGAATGTCCAGTTGTA
>PNEQ01134727.1:0-16508 GCA_003012365.1 Medauroidea extradentata | reverse complement strand
GTAATGGAGTAGTTTTCAATGGCGTTTATTGAAGCTGAGTTTTGACTTGTACGCCCCCACTCCTATTATAACTGCTTCGAGTAGAGGCTTTGTGAATACAGTATAGTCTCTCCGTCTTCTGCCCAAGAATGCGATTTAAGGGGGAAGTTGACGCAAAATGTTAGTTATGTTAATTATATTTATATTTGTACGAGATATTGTTTGTTTTGCAGACATATAGTGCGACTAGTTTTTACAGTAATGAAAATTTTCTAGCTTTCATAGTTTTTGGAAAATGACAAGTAAAAGCCAAAATTTGCATAGAATGGTTTTATACAAGAAACGAAAACCAGTTTACTTACAGAAACTAAATAATTTCCACTGAAGAACACTATCGCGGGCTACAACTGGACATCCGTAAAAACATTGCATTAAAAATAGACTAATAGTCGAGACCTTAGACAATATAAGCTCCTGTTTTCGCCTTGACTTGTTTTAAAACTGTGTAAGTCTATTTTAAAAGATTTAAAAACATTTATTTACAGTCCTATGGGCGTGTGGCATGTTTTATTAAGTACTTGCATTAAGGGCGCCGCCTTCCGCACGCTTAAAATGTGTCATTGTGTATTTGTAAACAGGTTTTCTACGAAAATATTCCATGTGTGCCAATTGTGTCAATGTACGAAAATGTAACACATTTCAGACAAGGTCGGAATGTTATCGTTAAGGGCGCGGTCTACCGTAATTTTCATCACCATTTATTTTTTATTTGTACCAGATATTATTTTCTTCTTTCAGACACAAAATGTGACTAAATTTGGCTATTATGAAACTTTTTTATCATTCATAGTTTTCACGTAATAGCTTGTTAAATTCGCATTTTGCATGTTTCCGTTTTAACGACTACGCTAAAACCAACTGATATACCAAACTAAAAAAAAAAAAAAAAATCACAGTGGATAAATACATTACAGGCTACAATGTCATGCTCATAAAAATAAAGAATGCGTATGGCGTATGTCCATGATATCGGTTCTATACATAATAAAAATTATTTGTATTTTTAAAAAATGCTCAATCTGAAAATTTAAAAAATGAAGTAATTTTTTTAATATAAACAATTTTTATTCTTTATTTTTATGAGCATGACATTGTAGCCTGCAATGTCTTTATCCACTGTGTTTTTTTTTTTTTTTTTTTTAGTTTGGTATATCAGTTGGTTTTAGCGTAGTCGTTAAAACGGAAACATGCAAAATATTAATTTATTAAGCTATTACGAAAAACTATGAGAGATAAAAACATTTCATAAGAGCCAAAGTTAGTCACATTTTATGTCTAAAATAAATAAAAAATTCTGGTACAAATAAAAAATAGTAATGAAAATTTTGGTAGACCGCGCCCTGAGACACCATGCTCATTAAAAACGCTGTTTCTAAGCCTTCCAGCATAACTAAGAAGAATGTTTTTTTTCAGACTGCCGAACTTAAAATGTCCTAACCAGGTGTACGTGAAACTCCGATAGACGTGCATTGGACATTGATACAGACTTTACAACAATAACATTATGTGGTCACGGCTTGACGGCTCCCGCCTACTGGTCGTGTGTTTGTGTGAGTGAGGCATGGCGCCAAGGGCGATGTTAACCGGCTCATCTGGCGTGGTATCGCCTCTAGCGCGAGACACTGAAACAACGTGCAGTGGTATCTTAGATCACTCGCCTGACTGACACTTTCAGTGGTCACTCCATCTTTTTATTGGTAGAAAGATTTAAGCTAAGTCCATCGCATGTTTGTATGGTGTTTCGCACGAATTGTGTGGTAGTTTTTCAGGTACAGCATGTTGAAAAAGCTTTTTTTTTTCTTAGCAATTTTGAGGGGCTCCGAAATGATTTTTTTAAATCGACGTGATGCTTCAAAACTACTATATAGTCATCGTTTAAAGCGTATTTTCTCTTACTACATTGGCACAATGGGCATATGTGGAATAGTTTCTTAAAATACCGTATTGACGAACACGCTGCAACACATTTTAAGGGCGTAGTAGGCCAGGCCCTTAGTGTCCCATAAAAAAAAACGATTTGTGGGAACCTTGCACGTGAGTAGAGCGCGTGGTTCGTTGAGGCGATGCGACATTTGATGCTTACTTCAAGGTCGCCCTTACATCGCCGTCACTTCTGAGCCCCTTAACACTCAGAAAGGCAGCGTCTTTACTTTAAAAACATGTGTACATCTATGTGTTGTGACGTAGGATTAGCACTAGTTCAAACTATGTTTAGTATGGACATCTAACCACGCTCCCGTCAAACAGTCACCTTCCATATAGTTAATTCATAATTAGTAAAATTATGAACATAAGACCACAAGCTTCTATTGACACTTCTTTTGCCAGTGTTAATTTTTTACCTCAATAGGGAGCATGCATCGTAAAGCCGCCGTAAAGAAGTGTTGAAAACGTTTATGACATGTCCAATATCTTTGTACAACATGTGCAGAAAAGATCATAAGGATGAAATCAATCAAACAAACAATTCCCTTAGAATCCTAAAATATTTTTAATAAAAAATATATGATTTGGACTAGTTATCAAATTAAACAAAATTTCTTCGAAAACTCTTAAACATGCATAAGTGATATATGCTTGACGTGGCTGCCTGTTTAGATATAGTTTCCACATTTGAGGCCTAGAAGTGTGGGGGCGTAAGAACCACATAGTACGCACATCATGCCTCTCCCTAGCCTCTATAGTCGCAAGTCACTGAACTGGCGTGCAATCGTCTCGACAACTCGCCTGTATGATACAGTCGTTAGTGACCCTATAATTTAGTGATTTAATATAAAGACAAAAAAGCCCTGTACACACCTATATCTTTTAAAGATTTTGCTCCGATATTTTTACACCTGAAAAGGACGGCTAAAACACAATGTACGCCCTACGCCACCTTCGACGAAGGAAAAAAAAAACCTTCAGAGAAAAATGGAGGACCCGAAACGGGTACAAACACGTGTAATATTCTTTGGACGCTATTACAACGCAGACATGATTCACGTACATTGAGTAGTTTTATAATAAACCCGTGTCAGCCTTATCAAATATTGTACAAGGACTGTTACTCTGCACAGTGCACACGGATAGGCAGCAGAATGAGGGGTGCGGAGGGGATCTGGATCAAGCCACTGCGCAGCTCTGGGGAGTGGGGGCTGGTGCGCATGCGCGGGTGACTGGGAGCCGAGAGCCACTGCCGAGCAAAATGTGACATGTTTTCCAATCTCGCCGCCGGCCCAACTCTTGTCACCAATGCGTAATGAGCTGATGAGTATGGCTTCAGGTCACCTCAGGTTCTTAACAGCATATCAGTCGTCATTATCTTCTGTGTCCTCGCGCCGTCATAAGAGAATCCTTGCACTGAGCCTCCAATTTTGTCTTGGCGGATTACTGATCGTTTATTATACGGACTATTTCAAATTTCGATCAATTTGGCGATAGCGTTTAACCGTGATTATAACTAATTTTATTTAATATTTCATTTAATGGGTATTTCGGCGCTTCCAACCTATGCACATATTTTATTGACTGTGTCGATTGAAGGTTATATGGGTGTTCATTTATACTTGCTGCTGCAAACCAATGGAAGTTTATATCTTTAATCGACATGATCAACAACACTTAGTATTTTACAAACTAAAAATTGCATTTTCAGCATACACACAGCCTACCACAAATTTAAATAAAACGTATTTGAAGTAATTGCTCCCAGAGAGTAATTCAATAAGGTTTAAAGACAAGAAGGTAAAAAGTTAACTTTGAACAAATTTTCATGCCATTAGTACGTGTGTGTGTATTTATATATATTTGTCCAGGAAAGCTGTCATTCTTCGTGAGCATGTTCGATAGAAACTATTGCTAGCATTTCGTATGTATTGCAGTTCAAGAGGAAAGAATTAGTGTGAGCATAATTCATGTGCCTAACTTCTTGTTTAAGGCCGCTGTAATCCTATTTACGCTATTTTACGCTAATTTAATGCAAACAGCAGCAGCTACCAATAAACTGTCACGTAAGTGTGCTAAAAACTGTTGTCTTATGAAGCCTAATTTTTTTTCGAAACAAATCATTTTCATTACTGTTGACTCTATTATAAATTCTTCATGTCTATAACTTGCCAAATTTATTTAGTTTGTTTTTAAAAATGTATAATTCATAGCAAAAACTGTTTCCAACACATTTACGTTATGGTCTAATGAAATCTGCTCCCTTTTTGAGTAAACAAAATTACAAAATAGGCGTAGCGTGGCCTTAAAATAAAACGCGTCATCCAATAATGAAGGCGGGTGGAAAATTTTCCAAAACAGGGTAGAAAATGTGAAACATTTCGAGTTTAGTTGCAACTGAAAATAAAAAATTGTGTAGCGCCTAAGTGTCTGTTTCTTCTGGCACACACACATATTTATGTAGGACATATATATATATATATATATATATATATATATATATATATATATATATATATATAAATATACTCAAGATGGACTTAATACAGCTGGACTTAGTATACTATCCAAAAAAAATTAATTATGTTTTACAAAGAAAAATAACCATTTAGGAGGCAGTATTATCTTTCTACGAAAAAGTGCCTAGTATTATGTCGGCTATAATGTCGTCCTTGTGTATAGAATACTTATGCAATCAAAGTCGTCGTCATAAAATCGAATGATGCAATGTCGCATGATCAACTCACCGATGCAAGACATTAGCACCATGTTTCTTTTCCTTTAATTATACAGCCATGTAGTTGTTACACATTTCTCGGCGTATAATAGCACTTGGCTACGCTAATAGTAAGCGTTTTTTAATTGTGGTATAGGTTTTGCCTGGGCTCTCAAAGCTATTAAAATACCACTCGTTGAGTAACACGTAATTTTGATGTATGAAAATAATTACTTTCCAATGCATGTAATTTGCACTCATAAACTAAAAACTGTATTTTCCTGAGTGTATATTATTCCTTATATGATTTTAAGTAAACGTTGAGGTGTGAAACCAAATACAATTGGTTATAAATTAATACGCAGTGAAACAGTATTTTTAAAAATTGCAAATTATGAAGGTTACATCATACCATCAACGCATAGACCTAGGCTACTATCGTCTTAATTTTATTAAAAAAAAATGTAACTGTATTTCGTAATACGTTTGACACTTGTTGTAGGAACTTAGAATGTGAGTCACAATCTGATACACTTATACAACAAGAAAACTATAGTCTCTTAATGACACATGTACCTACAGAATGCTGATTCATGTTTATTTACTCCTGTGGCCATAAAATCACTATAATCAATTTACTTTTGATGTATACGTGGGATCAGTACGGTTACTCCGTTACTCATGCCGGTCTGTCCTACATGTATGGCCACTGACAACAACTTTGAGCAAATCCACCTTAATTAGCAATTGTAAAAACACAGAACATTTAAGTGGTTCATGAGTGTCCGAAGTTGGCCGCCTGGATAAAGGTATTTTGCGTGTTCGAGGCCTAGAAGTGCGGAAGCGGTTAAGGACGAGACAACACGAGTATCACGCCACACGCTAACCTCTAGGCGCAAGCCTGTGGACTGGCGTGGAGTTATCTCACTGACTACTACCCTCTATGGCATTCAGTGGTGACGTCATTTTATGACGTTATATCAGAGATGAAAGTGTATTACACACATCTGTATGTTTTAAAAGATTATGTGTCAAGATTTCCGTAGCTAAATAGGACCGCGAAACACTAATTTTCACAATTTTAGGCCGCAAAAAAATTACCTATAGAGACAAATTGAGGTATTTAAATGGGTTATGGACACCTGTGCAGCGTTCTTTAAATGTTATCCTTAATCAGACATTTTACGCGCGCAAAGCCGTTTTCTGATAAACTTGTATCGGCCGAAGCTCTGCACGCAGTTCTGCGGCCTGGGTAGACGGCCACCTTATGTCACGTGTCTGTGATTAGACCTTCTTTTAAAAGTCAACGTTCATGGTTCGTTAAGGAAGGAATGTATTCCTAAACAATTGTTAGAGTAGTTTAAACGTAGGCAACAACCCTCACTCCTTTATTCTTTTTATTTAAACTTTTCTCTACATTCAGATATTTAAGCTGGGGTGATGTCGCGGCCTCTTATAAATAGAGCTCACGGTGAGCGGTCGAGCAGGTAGTGATTGCTTGGCACTTAACCTGTGCGTGGGAATGTCAGGGTAGCGACTTTGGCAACGGAGGTGATGAGACGTCAAGAGACTAACGAGTCGCGGTGTGCAGTTATGAAGACAGAGCGACGGCGGAAGAGTTTCACATAGTGTGGATTGTGCAGTTGCCTGTGTAAGACTCAGGAGCAGGAAATACTATTGCCGGAATCAACGAGAAAGTTCTAGAACAAAATCTTATTAAAGTTCAGTTTCAGTTGCCATGTTGAATATTATTATTTTTCGTTTCTGTTTTAATTTTAAGAAGAAACATTTTAAATCTAATTACTTTTATACTAAAAATGTTATCCCGAAAATTATATTTTCTTTCCGCCATTAATATATAAATAGGTCACAGTCAGTCTGGAAAATTATGTCTGCAAATTTATCGCTCTGATTGTGACGTAATTATAAGTTATCAGCTAAATCGCAATGCATGTACTGTAGTGCAAGGTAAATAAAATGTGCGGTATAATCCAGTGGTGGCTCTAGGATTGTTCCCAAGGAGGGCACAAGAAACAGAGAACTGTACATGGTTGTGCGCTAGTTGACACTACAGCCACTGACAAGCTGGTATGTAGGTGCCGCTTATTACTGACTGGTCACAACACAATAAGTAGCCAGTAGATAGTTCATGGTCATTGGTATACGGCGGCGCGGTCGCAGGAATTTACAGTTCTCGGCAACTTGTGCCCTTCCTGTCAACAACCCTCAAGTCGTTTCTGTTATAATCGCAGACTTAAAATTTTTCTTGCAGAAAAAAATAGAAAAATTTATTTAATATAGTAACAAACAGAGCCTATGATAATTATAGTTACAAGTGTTCAGTGCAGTGTAGAACTAATATGTCAAACACATCTTATGTGTAAATATTAATAATATATATTGTCGGCAAATTATTGTTGTAAGTTATGTAAATTATTTTGATAAAATTTGTAACAATCTATTAAATTTCATTTAATCCCTTAATTTAATATATTCAGCATACTTTTCATGTCAAAGGCTGCATTTAAAACGGTCACTTGAAATTATTATTTTGTCACATAAGGTAACCAATCAACCAGCGAGTGAATTTGTTGTATGCAAGGACGCTCAGTTACCGGCGAGGAACCCAGCAAAATGAAAGTTATTTTCAACGATCGCAAATTATGTCCAGAGAGCTTCGAAGTAAATTTCGTCACTGTAACGGCACCAACGGATGTCCCTGAATTTAATTCAGAAACTCAATCTACCAAACATGGTCCGTGACTGACCCGGACGGGGATGCATAGGGGCCTTGGACCCATCTCGAGACTCCTTCAAAAATATAAAATCAAATAAATTCCAAGTGAAAGATTGGAAAAAAATACTTCATACTTTTCTTTTAACTTTAATATACAACACATCATTAACAGCACAGTCATGTGCTGCAGCAATATGGGAGCAGAAGTTTAAAAATGTACCTAATTTATTTTATATCTTTACAATGGTATTCTCCTTTAAAGAATAATTTATCCCAAAAAATTTACTATTTCTTAAAGGGATTGTTTCGAGCCGCGACTATCTGGCTGAGCAGTGTAATAAGATATAGTGTCGTCAGAGCTAAGAGACCTCCGTGTGCTCTGTATGGCTCGTGTTACCTTGTGTGGCGCCACAACAACCACCTGCATGGGGCGTTGATCGTGCGAGCAGCGTAAGCTGTTATAGCAGTGGTAAGAGTAATGAGGTTCGGTGTGCACTGTGCTGCTCATATTATCCTTTCACATGTGCGGCAGCGGCCACCTGTGTGTCTAGCTCGGGTGACAGCAGTTATCATGGTCTAGAGTATTCCTGTGTGTGCTCTATTTTGCAGGATGGTGCTTGACCTAGATACGACTTCCTTCTAGGAGCTTTGAGATAGAGACTTCCCGAGAGAATTCGAGACTTGAGTATAAAAGTGAGCTGCGGCAGAGACAAGAGAGTTTTAGACCAGCAGGTGTGTGATGTGAGTTGAAGTGATAGTGGCGAGTGGCGAGAAGTATCGGGTTGCGAGAAGTGTTCGAGGGTGTCCGGCGAGTTTGATTGCGGAAAGTAGCGTGACGAAGGAGTTTCTGGGCAACAAGAGGTTCATCGGTGCTCGTGCTAGGACAGTTTGTAAATGGTGAGAGAGAGATTTCAATAACAGAGAAGTTATATATAGGTATGTGATATTATTTAGATTTTAAGACCTTTGTACAAATAGTAGTTATTTGTGTTTTTTGCTGTTTTCTTTTAGAGTAATTAATCATAAGTGACATATAGAGATTATTTAGATAATTGTAAATAAATTATGTTAGATTTATTAATTTTTCTACCAAAGGCCTCCATTCCTTTGTGTACCTACCCCCATCTTGTAACACTGTTGTCAGAAGTGGGATGGAGGCACTTATTTAAATTTAATTAAATGTTTACATGTTTGCAAGTATAAATTTTTATATATTGAAAGAAACTTTTTAGGATTTCTTAGGTAAGAAGTTTTAGGTTATAAGTATATACTTACAAGAAAAATGGCGAGTGAGTTAGAAGGATTGCGAGCTCTAACAGAGGGACTGAGTAGCCAAATAGCTAGCCAAATACATTTTGTAAATACAAAATTTGACAGTGTTAATGAAAATGTAGACAAGACAATAGAAGGAATCAGTGAGCCAGTGCATACAAAAATAGAGTATGTGGATAAGAAATTTCAAAGTGTTTCTTAAATGGTGGACATTAAAATTGACGATGTCAGCAAATTGATGGACCATAAAATTGACAATGTTAAAGAAAATGTAGAAAATAAAATCGTTAGTGTGTAAGACGACCTGCGGAAAAAGAGGACTGTCTTAAGGATGGAACAGGAGGAATCTCTACAGCGACAGGCAGGTGGTCAACTAACGGTGTGTCTAGATAGCAGCTTGACGAAGCTAGAACCAAGACACGAGAGTTGCCACGGAAAGTACTCCGCGACATCCAGATATGTGGCAGGAGTATCACAACACAAGAAATCAGAAGGGGTTGCCATGCCTGGGGGTGTAAAAGGGGTTGCATTCAAATCTGCTCCATATTATTACCAAACTCCATGGCATGAATATCAGCACCAATATGAGATTGTTGCAACCCTGAATGGTTGGACAGAATAGCAACATGCAGCAGTGTTGCAACAGCAGTGTTGAGAGGTTATGCACTCAGTATATTCCATTCTCTGTCCAAACGACATCGGATGGAGTGTTCTACCTTAGTGTCTGTTCTGGAGTTGCGCTTCGGGGACCACTATTTGCAACATGCCCACAATGCCCAACTTTTAAGCCGCAGCCAGTGATGTGAGGAGTCACTTCAGGAACTTTGGCAGGACATTGTGAGACTAGCACATCTGTCAATTGAAGTGTGTCCAGAGGAGGCGCGAAATGTGCTTGCTATTGGGTTCTTCATTGATGCCATTGCTGATATGGAGGAACGACAAGCAGTACACCTGGTAGCACCTCATTCCATGGAAAATGCTCTAGCCTGTGCACTGGAAGTTGAGGCAGCACAGCAAGTGTCAGCGAATCGGTGTGTGGTGTTAATCGCGAAAGTGACGAGCGATGAAGAGGGGAACAGCATCGAGAATACCCTGAAGGAAATTAAAACAGCAATCAACGCAATTTCCATCAGAGTTGGTGCTTTGGAGAACCGCCCTCCACTAGAGAAGTGGCCATAGAGCTGGGAGTGTGGACGGACTGGACACCTGAGAGCCCAGTGCCGACAGTATCAGCGAGGAAACTAGGACTGAGAGCTAGGTAAGACAAACTCATCAGCTCAAAATTTGGGAAACGTGTAAACACTGGTCTTGAGGGGCGAAGGTTGGTGATTGCTGGAGGTAAGGTCCCACAATTCCTTCAAGATTGTTTGGTGAAACAGGAAGTTGATGCATTGCTGGTAGAGGGCAGTCTGGATGATGTACCTCGTTAGATGGTCGTAGATACAGGGCATCCATTACTCTTGTCCAGCTAGACATCATGTGGCCAGTTCCCCAACAATTTAAAGTTTTAAACATCGTACAGTGCCTGTAAACAACTGCAACTGGTGAGACAACACCAGTGAAAGGAAGGAGAAGTGTGCAACTTAAGTTGGGTAATCTCAGTTACAACATGGAGTCTACATAGCAAGTATTGCAGATGCATGTTCGTTTGGACTAGATGTACTGTAAAAACTGGGATGCTGCATTGACACTCGATTGAGGGTTTTGAGGGTAGGTGGAACAGAGTTGGTTTTTATACCACGACCACATTAATCTTCGCCAGTCAGCTGCCCAGTAGTTTGTTGTCAGACCACTGTGTTGCCAGCTACTCGTGAAATTGTGATACCAAAGCACTGTGTGAGAACATTTATGAGGCACTTAGGGTTAACTGAGCCAAATGCAAGAGGAAGTAACGTTCCTGATGGAGTACTTATAGCAAGGACTTTGGTTTCATCAAGCTCACATAATCTCCCTGTTAGAATGATTCACTTGACTGACAAGGCAATTCGTCTCGAAGAGGAGGCTGCGATTGGGTTGTGTAAGCAGGTTTGCCAGATAAACACACCTGAGTATAAGATTTTGAAGGAGGACCTTGTAAAGCATACTCTGCCAGAACCATTTACAGAACTCTTAAAGATTCAAATAGATTTTTCGTGTGGTTCAAATGATCTTGGTAGGACATCTGTGGTATGCCACTATATTAATACAGGAAGTGGCCAGACCTACCAAGCAACCCCCTAGACGTCTGCCTGTAGCTTCACATGAGGTGGTACGTGGCATTCTGCAAGAAATTAATGATCTAGATGTTGTAGAACCATCGAACAGCCCATGGTCATTTTCAGTTGTGTTGGTCAAGAAGAAAGACAGTTCAACAAGATTTCGTGTGGATTACCAGCGGCAGGATAATGTGACCAAGAAAGAATCGTACACACTTCCTCGGATAGATGACACACTGCATAGCCTGGCTGGATTCCAATAGTTCTCAACCTTAGACATGAAAAGTGGTTACTGGTAATGTGAAGTGGCCCTAGAGAATAGAGAGAAGGCTACTTTTTCTGTTCAAGGAAAAAGAACTTGGCAATTCAGGGTCATGCTTTTTAGACTATGCAATTCTCCAGAGATATTTGAACTACTTATGAAAAAATGTTTGTCTGGTTTATTTAGATCATATTGTGGTCACAGTGACGACATTCGGAGAACAACCTGGTACATCATGATTCAGTGCTTCAAAAGGTAACAGCAGCTAATTTTAATATAGTTCCCACAAATTGCTATATGTTCCAAAGTTTAATGAAATTCCTGCGACATGTAGTGTCGGCTAAAGAGGTAGAAACAGATCCAGAGAATACGACGGCAATCAGAGACTGGCCACAGTCAATTGATCAGACTCAAGTAAGAAGTTTTCTGGGGCTTAGTGCTTATTATCAGCATTTTGTTCATGAGTTTGCCACAATAACAAAGCCATCACATGAGTTAACTGAAACTAAAAGAAAGTTTCTCTGGACTCCCGAATGTGAATTCCCATTTAGTAAATTAAATGAAATTTGGAATTCACTTCCTGTCCTTGGCTATCCTATCAGTGATAGCGGATTCATTTTAAACACAGATGCGAGCGGTTGGGGGGTTAGTACTGTGTTGTCACAGATCCAGCATTGGAAAGGTAGGCTATTTCAGTATTTCAGCAAAGTGTTATATATGCCAAAAATAAATTACTATGTAACTCGCAGGGAGCTGCTGGTAATGGTCAAGTCTCTTTCACACTTTCACCATTACATATATGGAAGGTATTTTATTCTACGAACAGATCACGCATCATTAAATTGGTAACTGAACTTTAGAAACCCAGAGGGACATTAGGTTGGATGCAGCATCTCAGAAAGTATGATTGAAATACAGAACAGACCTGGTCGTTTACAAAACAATGCTGATGCATTGTCCATGAGGACCTGCGAACCAATGATATTTCATTGTGAACACCAAGAATGGGACACTGGCAAGACAGCAACTGCTCAAAAAACAAGAATCCGAGAATTCTCAAATGACAATGGATCTTCTCCAAGCGATGAAAGAATTGGCGAATATCAGACCCTGCTCTTAGGCCAAAACTAGAATGGAAGGAAAAGGGCAAGTGCCCAGAGTGGGCTGAGCTATATAATCAAAGTGCTTCAGCCAAGGCATACTGGGCACAATGTGATTCTCTAGCTTTGAAAAATGGTGTGATGTGTCGGAACTGGGAAAGTGCAGATGACACAGAAACATGCCTACAGCTGATACTCCCAGAAATTATAGTTCCAGAGGCGCTGATGGAACTTCATAATTCTGCAGCCAGAGGACATTTTGGAATGAAAAATACTATCAACAAAGTAAGTTTGCGATACAATTGGCTACATTACAGGGATGATGTTTAGAGGTGTTGCAGAAAATGTAATGCCTGTACTGCAAAGAAAGGGACCAAGAACTAGAGGATGTGATCATTTTCAGAAGTACCTTGCTGGAGTCCCATTTGAGAGGATGGCGGTAGATATTTTGTGTCCCTTGCCAGTGACTGAGAGGAAGAATCGGTACCAATTGGTGGCACAAGACTACTTCAACAAGTGGCCTGAAGTCATACCATTAACTGATCAAGAGTCTAGCACTGTGGCCAATGCTATAGTAGAGCATATAATCTCAAGGTTTGCAGTACCACTCAAACTTCACTCCGACCAGGACCGCACCTTTGAAGCCAAGTTAATTAAGGAGGTGACCAAAATTCTGGGAATGAAGAATACACGGACTACACCTTTGCATCCTCTATCAGATGGGATGGTCGAGTGGTTAAACTGTATCTTGGAACGGTATCTGTCCATTTCTGTAGCAGGGTGCCCCTGTTCCTCCTTGCATACTGTTCTGCTGTCCATGAAGCCACAAGGTTAACACCTTTGAAGATACTGTTACGGAGAGAGATTCACCTTCCAAGTGATCTGCTATTTCGAAGACCAACGGATGTAGAGCAGCCTGCTTCACCGACAGTGTATGCCTATAAACAGTGTCGCAAATTGGGCAGAGCCAATGACTTTTTTCGGCAACATTTAAGGGTCAACAGAGACAGGATTTAAACAAGGTATGATCGGAGGAAGTCTGATTATTAGTTTCAAGAAGGGCAGCTGGTGTGGCTGTATAACCCACAACTACGAAAAGGATACTCTCCGAAACTACAGAAATGCTCGGCCGACAGCAGTTATCATGGTCTAGAGTATTCTTGTGCGAGCTCTATTTTGCAGGATGGTGCTTGACCCAGATACGACCTCCTTGTAGGAGCTTCGAGATAACTACTTGCCGAGAGAATTCAAGTGTTCAGCATAAGCATATAATAGAGAGCTGTGGCAGTGACAGGAGAATATTTCACTCGCAGGTGTTCGGTGAGAGTTGAAGGGATAGTGATGAATGGCGAGATGTATTGGGTTGCGAGAAGTGTTCGAGGGCGTCCAGCGAGGTTAATTGCGGCAAGTAGCGTGACGAAGGAGTTTTTGGGCTACAAAGGGTTCGTCGGTGCTCATTCCAGGACAGTGAGTCCACCATTTGTAAATGTTGAGAGTGACATTTCAAGAACAGAGAACATGTATGCAGGACTATAATTGTATTTACATATTTAAACCTTTGTTTAAATAGTTGTTATGTGTGTTGTTTGATGATTTATTTATTAGTAATTAATCATAAGTGACATATAGAGATTATTTTGGTGTAGATAGTTTTAAATAAATAAGGTTAGCTTTATTTATTTTATTTTCTTTTACCAAAGACCTAGAACATTTTGTGTATCTAGCCCCAAGGGTAACAGAATACATATATATTTAGTTTGGTAACTCAGCACAATTTCGGACTTCAAAATCTAGATTTTTCCGGGGGAAGGCCCCTGTACTCCCCGGTTTTCGCCTCGGAAGAAGGTAAAGCTATGTTTAAGATGTAACTCCCACCAGTATCCTGAGCTGTATTCACCCCTGAACATGACTTGTTTCGAAAAACGTTACACTATTATGACCTCTATTATCTATATTGCTGGTGGTCATACAAGATTTATTACTGCTTTAGCTTGCGTGTCGGTAAGACTCACTTCATACCCTTTGTTTGTGGGCAAATTTAAGAATGTTCAATGAATATAAGTCGGTTAAGATTCTGGGACTGTCACAGAATTTAATTAAATGTCTCTTATTCATCTTCCTTTCTCTTATATCTTCAACAACTAATTATAGTATCCAGGACATCATATTGGATACAGTTCAAGATATTTAATCTACTATGGTAGATTTCCCCACAATTACTTCAAGCAAAGCTAATGAAAATAATTCTATGATTTGCCAAAATGTGCGGGGACTCGCCACTGCCTGTTAAGTCATTGCTGACGTGGTCTCCTTAGTCGAGATATTACAAGTTTTGTACTAGTGTCCTTGTCAAATGGTGATGCATAACACATTTTATTGGCTGCTTGGTTTCTCTGATTGTTAAGATATAAGCTAAAAGCTGTTATGTTAATTTATTAATGTGTCGCTTGCAGGAAGGAGTCAGCACACACATTTTGTAAACAAAACCAAAAGTATCCTCCCTCAAGGATGTGAAACTTTCACATCATTACCGTTTTGGTGCAGTGCTGCTTGTTTTGCTGCAATCTCCTCCTGCTATGTGTTTATGATTTTATTGCGATGAAAAATTGTTACATAATATAATGTTCTCATTATTGAACTGTTGTAAACATGATCAAGTTTGCCAAAGGTACAGTGTTCATTATAATTTTTTTAATGTTATTTTCGTCAGTGACGTGTCACAGGGTCATTAGCTTGATGAAATGACATGAGCACTGAAGTTCATGTGCACAGCCATTAAATCAGTGAATTTTTCTGGATTCGACCAAATGAGCAACAATTACTGTTTCCTGTCGATGCAATGACATGTACCCTTCCAATTGTCTGAAGGCATCCATTGAGTTGATGGGGGGATGCAGCATTCAGACCTATCAATTAAACCAAATAATTTTATTGTACTTCAAACAATTGCCATATGTAGGAGTTACTAATTGATATATTTCACGAGGACCATCTTAAAAGGTGTTGTACCGTAACAACTGTATAGATGGTAAAGTTTGGAGCAGTAAGAACTGTGGGCAATAAAATAGGCAAAGTCAAGAACGCATTTGTTGAGAGAACAGAGGCAAGTTTTAGAGGAATGGCGTTGATAGCAAAGGAGATAAGAAATATAAATGTATACTTATAAAACACGGGGCTTCCTTAACCTGGCAGAGGCTGTTCCTCCATAATCCACATCTGCATGGAGATAGTTTTGCGTGGGTACATTCGACATAATGGAAGTGTGGCAATAATTTATGTTGTATTGGTATGATTCTTATTAAACATTTAATGAATGTTTAAATACGATACCGTGTATAGTCTAAAAACAGCCCAAATACTTTATTTTGTATAATGACTACTGTGTCCAAGCTTCGCGGTGTGGAGATGAGTACCTCGCATTGCTCCGAGAGAGGTGTATGGGGAGGATGGAAGAGGTGGATGCTGCCTCATGCGTGCGCCAGGCGCTGCATCGGAAATATGTTATTTACACTGGAAACAGTGGTTAGTGCTTGAAGCACCCTGAACTTTGACTTACAGACAGCGGCGAGGTGATGGCAGATGACAAGGCAAGGAACAACGAAGTGGACAGCAAGAGGTGGCAGTGTAGCAGCGAAAATTGTGTGGCGATGGAAGTATTGAACGAAATAGTGCTCGGACGATACATTCGTGTGTGTGACGGATCTACATCAGGCTAGGGAACACAATTATTGGTTTTATGAGAATATTTGAGTGAGAAGGAGGGATAGATTTTGGTCAGCAGCGCTTAACATCAAGGTGTTAAATGCTGAAGGGTGACACGAGGTAACTATGGAGCACCGCCGAAATTATAGGGGCGGGACATGGGAGATCCACGAGAAAACCCGTCGACCAACGGCATCATCCCACATGCGGAAATACAGGGTCCGACCATGCTGTGAATCAAACCTGGACCGCTGTGGTGGTCTGACCACTCGGTCCCGGCGTATATTCAAGAATAATACATTTAAAATGTTAAGTGGATAGTAGGATTTTATAACAAATTGTGTGAGGTGCACAGTAGCCAGACTAGCTCCAAGAGCAGTTCTCTCAATCTCAGGGCATGATTTAGCCTTCAGCTCCCCGTCTGGTTGACCCAAATAACAACAGCAGTCTAAGGTAACATTGAACCCTTCACTAAGGTAAAAAGTCACTGTGCATTTACACAACTTTAAAAGGTGGCTCACAGAATTCTAGATTTACCTGTCACCTCTGCTGTCACAGA
>PNEQ01134726.1:0-52629 GCA_003012365.1 Medauroidea extradentata | reverse complement strand
GCGTGTGTACGTTTAGGTGCGTGTGTACGTTTAGGTGCGTGTGTACGTTTAGGTGCGCGTGTACATTTACTGTAAGTGGTTTGTGTGTTTGAGTGTATGTAGTATATAATCACCAATTTTTGGCTACTAACACACATTACATCAATAACTGTTGATTGTCATATGACAAGAATTGTGTTTGATATCAAAGATATTCAACAAGTTAAGAATACGGCTAACAAGAATGTGTTGTGTGACGACCGTCTAAAAATTTATAAATGTGATATTACAATTTTTTTAATAAACGAAGGTAAACGATAGTACCAAAATACTTTATAAGCCAAATTATAACCCGTTTATCCTATTGATATATTCACTGCGGTACGTGATTATTGTAGTATGGCGGTAAATGCTTAGTACTTATCCTATTCGAAGTCTTGGCTACGTCTGCAAAGTGAAACGCTAAGACGTTCTTTATTAAAATGATCGTATAAATATATAAAGGTAGGATTATTTTGGAATTTCTTTTGTGCGCGGGGAATCAAAAGGCTTGGTAGAGGAATATAAAATTAAATTAAAAAGAAATCGGTAGCATCGCACACAATATCTGTTTTTTAAGAATTACTCTCTAAGGAAGATGCCTCAAGGAATAATTTCCTACTGAAGAGTAGAGTAAAATCCCTGTAGCATGAATGGAGCAAGTAATGAGATTCAAGATCTTATTTCTGCCCTTCCCGCCTAACAACCTTTCTTTGGAGATTTTTCTCGTGTCTGGAGCGATTTCTCCTGTAATTGATTGAATAAATTTATGGCTTTCCGTGTTCTCTGCTGCCGTGTCGAGGATTTTTTTCGTGTATTAATTATGTTAACAGTGGTAGTAAAGTGATTTGAAGGAAAAAAGTTTGAAGAATTATTTTTAAAAACTCTATTAAAAACTATTTTTTTTATTTATGTGCATACTAAGTCTTTTTGTTTTGTAATCTAATAATTTATTAATTACTTTACTTCTATACACCAAAATGGTATTGATAAACAGTGCTAACAATCGGTATTTTTTTATTTTAATTTATATGAGCTCCAATTTCGTATCAGGAGTTTGGTTGTAAATTATTTTTAAATGCTTTTAAAATGCGCAAAATGTGAATTAGTTAAAAAATTTTTAGTTTTTATTTGGCAGTGTGCTTAGTTAAGGACACGTTACTTTTTGATGTTAATATTTATATCCTCAATTGTTGTGTTTTTAGTAAAACCTTCACATCGTGTGACCTCTGTTTCAAGTGATAGAATGAAACGACACTAGTTCACTGTCGTTAGGACGCCCTCCTGCCAAAATCATGTGATTTTCATCGCAAATTTGTAAAACTTGTTGCCGGCTGCTAGCCATATTAAAGACATGACTTGCATAAAAAAAAAGGTTAAGTGTTTCATAATTTTTAGTACGATTTTAAGTGAACTTGAACAATCATACCGAATACGTTTAAGGGCGTTCACGTGGCAAAAATTCAAAATTTTATATTTGCTTGGCATAGTTTCAGTTTTACAGACGTTACTTGTGACTACATTTTCAACTTGTATAAATATTTTAGTTTTCATAGTTTTACCTTAGCGGCATGCCAAAGTCAGAATTTGCAAGTTACAGGAACATAGGTTTAACAAAAACCAAGTGACTTGCTCGAATGAAATAATTTACACTTAAATTATATATAATGGGCACTATGCTAAAAGATTCAAAAACACAGAATGGAATTCCTTTGTACTGTTTAAAAAAATTCCGAAAATCACGAAAATTTACCTCATTCATGGCAATTTTTAAAAAAGACAAAATGTCTTTGTTGTGTGTTTTTAAATGTTTTAGCATAGTGCCCATTATATCATATTTAAGTGTAAATTATTTCATTCTAGTAAGTCACTTGGTTTATGTTAAACCTATGTTCCTGTAACTTGCAAATTCTGACTTTGGCATGCCGCTATGGGAAAACTATGAAAACTTAAATATTTATACAAGTTGAAAATGTAGTCACAAGTAACGTCTATAAAACTGAAACTATGCCAAGCAAATATAAAATTTTGAATTTTTGCCACGTGAACGCCCTTAACAAATACAATACAGTACACTCTCCACAATATTGTCGGTCAACTTGCAAAACTACACTGAATAAGTCTGAACATAACATTACAGTTTGTCCTTCTGGATATTAACAAATAATTGTTATAAATCATTTGATGCATTAGCGCGATGTCGACCCTTGGGGTCATTAACACTCATTGTTGAAGACTCGCCAGCGAAGATCTCATATTAGAGCAAAACTTTTATTGCTACGTCACCATAACTTAGGTTCATCGATGACATCGCTTGTCGCGTTCAGGAGTCACGACACAATTCATTTGCACCGTTTAAGAGGCTGTGTTAACTCTTTTGTTAATAATATTAATTTTCATTTGTTAACTGTTGGATGTGACGAATAATCGGCAACGTTTCTGTATAGAAACATTAAATTTTACTGTTAGGTGCGTATTATTGAATGAAATCAGCAGTAGAGTTATATAGTGTTTATTATTTGGTGAGAGAGAATTTGTATTTTAAAATTTTAATTAGCTTAATTATTTCATAGTTGCGTTTTAGTTTTTCGAATGCAACGTACGTAATGAAAGGTAAAGTAATCAGCTACCTTCCTATTGGAATATTTTTAGTAAAATACTTCCAAAATTTTAATTAGGAAGGAGTTGAAAGAAAAATTCGTCATAAGTGACAGGGGCTCTTAAGTAAAAAAAACCCAGGGCAATAATGTACGGTAACGCAAACATAAACTCTTGATTACCAGCAATCGTGGTTGAAGACCAATATTTCGCCGCGTTCCCGTCTCCCCGGTCCACTTGCTCGCAAACCTCGACAGCCCAACAACAGTTTCTCTACAGTCCAACGTCCACGGCAGCTGTCAGACGACTCTCCCACGCTTCTCAGGTCACTGTATTGCAGCTAAGGTTAAATATACTACAGGCTAGAATGATCAATGTTAAAAGTTTGCCGCAAGAGAAATTTCTGCCGCTTGAGCACTGCTATCGGCAAGTGTTGTAAACTGATCCATCACGATGCTTTCCTGAATTTCAAGTTTCACTAAGTTGATAATTTAAAACGCAAGGTTGGTTTCTTTGCACTTAAAAAAATTTAGTTAAATGACATCTGTCATTTTCAAGCCTACTTAAATGTAATATTTTTCTGGTCCCTTAGCGATAGCAGTAGAAATTTTACCTGTGCCAAACTCTCCCAAAAGAACACATTTTCTTTCCAATCTCTTCCTTATAGCTTCCGCACTTCTAGGCTCCGAACGCGCAAATTAAGTTCACCCGGACGACCACCTTAAGGGTGTTCAAGTGCGATAGAGTCAAGTTTTTATACTTTTATGAAATATTGTTAGTTTTGTAGACGATACTTGTGAGTACAGTCTCCTCTTGCAAAAAAATTTTAGCTCTCTTAGTTTTCTCATAACGGTGCGTCAAAGTCAAAATTTGCTTGTTACGCTGCCATGCAAATAATGAAAACCAGTTGACTTATGTAAGCGAAATAATTCACAGTGAAATAATATGACATGGGCTACGTAATAAAACACTAAGATGTGTCCCGCGAATTAATTTTATATTTTTTAAAAAAATTTGCATTTATGTAATTTTTTTGTACTTCTACGATTTTTTAAAAAATTCAAAATGAGGCATTGTGGGTTTTTAAATGTTTTATTGCATAGATCATGGGGTCGAAGTTCAATATAAATTATTTAATTTAAGTAGGTTGATTGGTTTTCACTATTTGCGTGGCTCTGTTTCATACAAATTTGGACTTCGACGCACCGTTATGAGAAAACTATGAGAGCTAAAATTGTTTTGTAAGATGAAACTACACTCACAAGTATCGTCTACAAAACTAACGATATTTTATAAAAGTATAAATTATGAATTTATCGCACTCGAACACCCTTAAGGAGACTGAAGTATAAAAACAGTGAATTTTAACAATTATCGACCAAAATGTTACTCACTTCTTATCGAAGAGCAAAGCTTGACAATCCCGTTGGTGACACTTTTGTATTTACACCTTACATTGTCACTTAGTCCCAGACTTTCTTATTTCGGAACACTGACAGCTGAAAATAAAAACATTATTTTTCTTTTCTGCCGTCAGCGTTTCAAAATACGAATGTGTATGACTGTGTTGTACTGTAAGAAGATGTACAAAATTATTATTTACGGTTTGTTGACCCTTGATTTTCGATAATAAGTGAAAAATGAATTACGAAAGTTGTGTAAATTCACTGCTTTACGGCTTCGTTCCCCTTAAAAGTGCGGAGTTCATTGCGAACATCGTATATCCCCGTACTTGCAAAGCGATGTTTCAAAATCCAGGTTTTTTTTTGCACATGGCAGTGCCAGTACTTGAGTTCATTGCCTGCGCTATAGGCAACTCTGCGACGCAGCGCTGGTCGGCGGACATCAGTGCTAACTTATTCAGGCGCCATTCACGTCGAGACCTGAAGAGCTCTTTGGAGCGATGCACGAACCCCAACTGGAACCGTTACACGTTAGGGCGAATTACGACCCAGTTTCTCACGCAGCCAATAAAATGTCCCGCTTTAATTCACAGCTGGAGAATATCTCAATATGTGTGTCGCGTGGCACTGAAGAGGTTGCATTACTAATGTACTGTGCTAATTTAATTTTCATAAACTCAAGTTCAAACCTCAAGATGAAATTCAAAATTCAGAACGAATTGCAAATCACGTGTAAACGTGCAGATGTAAAGAAAACTTAATTAACTTGGTATAACTTTTAATCCGGCAGTGTTTTATTGCTTAATTAACATTTCATACGTTAATACTTCTTTATTGCCGAAATATGTTTACGTTATCAGTTATTCCAAATTAACGAAGTATCCATCATGTGCGCACAAACAGAATGTCGGGTAATTCGAGGGTAGGAACTCTTACAGAATTTGGAATGAGGAGATATGGCAACGGGATTCGAATCCGTACCCCACACACTCCTGGTTGGCTCAGTCAAGTTACATACGCCACTTTATAAAGACATGCTGCCAATAACCATGAAGCAGAATTGCACACACAGCAACACACACACATATATGTGTGTGTGCATGTGTGTATGTGTATGTATGTATGTATATATATATATACATATATATATATATATATATATATATATATATATATATATATATATATATAACCGAATAATAAGGACACTATGCTCGAATCCTGGGGTAATTCCAATAAAAAGAAATTGGATCCTAAGCTTTATACGATGTCATTTTACGTGCACAATGTGGCAACATAGCACTGTAGATAGTCCCTTCTTGCGCTCCACAGATATCTTACTTATCTTACTACAGTATTACTACTTAAATCTGCTCGTTGTAGGTGGAGGTTAAAATCCCGACCAGTTCCAACTTGATTCTACGTTTACTTCACGTAACGTACATAAAATAACACTCTTGTAGTATTGCCACATTGTGCACGCAAAAAAGTCATCGTACAACATTTTGCCACTTATGTTTTCATATCCAATTTATCCTAGGATTCACGCGGTGTGCTAATTATGCGTTTGTTCCTGGACGTATGGTGTATGTAAATGTTATTTTACTTGTTTAAATGTGTTCTAAACAAGCATTCCATATTTTACCTCTTATGTTAGAACAAACAACCTTTTGTAAGTAGTTTGCAAACCTATTTTGTGAAACAAACTAAAAACTTAACTGCTTATGCTGTAATACCTACAGCATGAGCTGTAACGTTTCGTGTCAGGAAACTGCTCTGGAATTGTTTTGTTGATAATTGGATTGGCGCGCGATATTAGTGGACGGGAGCACCGCATCGCAGGCCACTGAAAAATCCCCCGTAGCGCACTAACGAGCAACTAAAAGTTCGCGCTGTAGCTCGACCTAGAAACATCGCCGCCGATATCCCGGGTAGGTTACCCTGCCAACTGCAGTTCTGGCCTTGTTATGAAGTTGGAATGTTGCGCCGCAAATTGGTTGAGGGCTGTGTTCCTGCACGGGCCGAAGTTTTCTGCTACCGGCGGCAATGTCGCTATGTCGTGTCGCGCCTAGGAGGTCATTGAACGTGCCGAGATAAGAGTATATGTGGTTCGAGATAAACTGAACACTATTGAAGACCTAGTTCCTGTTTTTTTTATGTATAGTTTTCTGCCACTTTTTAATATAAAAAAAGCTACGTAATTAGCAGTCAAAGTGTACAGATTATCACAAATAAAAATGTTAACATCTGACGTCACAATAAATAATATATTTGATTGTTATTGTCGTCAAGCTGATATTAAAAAATACTCACTTTATCGCAAACTACGTATACTATCGTGCACCTAGAAAATTATGACGTCTACAGGAACCGAATTTCCGTTGCCGTTACCGTTACCTTGGAGATCCGGTTAGTTCACACGCAACAGTCAATTACTAGACAGGAAAAATTCGCGGATTCACAGACCTGTAGGCTAACCTTCAGAAATATATGTCCACTCGAGCAAACAGCAGCTGTTCATTAGCTGCTTGCTGATACATTTAGATGAGCCTTAGTTACATTTATATTATTGGGTCGGCGACTTGTACGAGATGTCAAATAAGCCAAGGACCAATTGCGAAAGTGCACGGAACGTACAGTTGGTGGAATTCTAGCTTCTGTCTAAAATAAAAGCGAATTTTCCAGGTCCTTATCAGTAGAGACATGCAAAATTCGCGTTATTTTCTGACAGCTGACTAGACTCCAAGTGACTATAGCCAAGTTCGACGTCTCCCGCTGGCCGATATTGTCGTGGCTTGCCGCGGATAATGTTTACACGGTAGAGAGGCAAATCTCTGTAAAGACGTAACACACGAAAATTACAACACATACAAGTTCGTAGTCAATTGAATCGCAGATTGTGCTGTCATATATAGGAAAGTGAAGTTTAGTCTGCTACCAAATGATAACGCGAATTTTGCATGTCTCTAATCATTGCGTAAAAAACTTAGGTCAGTGTTAAAAGAAAATAAGTGTAATGGCGTGCTTCTAAAAATTATGAAATTATTTTTAATGAAATACAAAATTATTATGTATTTTGTGTAGTATATTAAAACACTTTACATAATTGAAGCCGTAAATCACTCTGCAGCACAATGGTCCGACTTCGAATACCGTTTAAGCTGTGCCTCTTTAATTAATTTTAACTAACTCGATGTAACATCCCAGCATAAAATAAGAACACGTAACATATGTATGTAAAAAAACCTAGGCAAACTGAAATTCTTTGAGGTCAACACAAAATTGTTATACGGCGTGACATAAACAGAACTGTATTTTTTTATTGTGTTGTGACGATAGTAAAATTGAGTCGAGAGAAACTATTTTAGTCAGCCGCCAGCAGTTAGGTTTCCAGTAGTAGTAAGGTGTGATGTGAGTACCTATGTAGCAGCGCCAAAACTCCAGACTAAATAGTAACACAGAAGTGAAATGACGTGGCGGCTGATTTGATACAGGCGAACTTCACTGTTGGGCGTTTAAGGCTGTTGATAACAGTCCTGTTTCTGATTGGCTCCTGTACGTTACGGAAGGTTCCTACTGGCCTGGTTTGAAGGTTGACTGGACATCCGCCTTACGCTGAGTGCTACTAGGCGTTTCCGTCTGCTGGCCAGCGAAGCCATTTTCCTCGCGTTGAGTTTGCCGTCCTACCGTCTATTTCACTTCTATATTCCTAAATAATCTGTGACCAGACCGTCCACCCAGGCCCCGCCGAACCTTGGCGGTATTTCTCGTCTAAGCTACGGCTCCGGGTGAAACGCGAACACTTCCGAGTTAATAGAAGCTTGAACGGTAATCTTCTTTCTGTGAGTGAGCTTCGAGCCAGATACCACGGCTGACTCTTCCTTCTCTAGCCGCTTCAGACTGCCGTCCATCTGGTTAGTCTTGTTTCTCCTCTGAGCACACTACAGATCGTCTTTGCCTCAAGAGAGCTTTCTTGCGTGCGTGCCAGCAGTAGGAAACTATGCAACAAGGGCATAACAAGCATCATTAAAATAGGGCGATCGAGCATGGTTATATTTTAGGCGCTTTTGAAAATTCACGAGGGTAGGGTAGGTCAGTCAAAATTTGCATGTTAAAGGTGACAGAAATTTAATCCGAGGGAAGATTACCGTGATCGAAATTTCACATAACGACTTCTCGAATAGCACGTCACTTAGGACCCACCCAGCTCTCAAGAAGTGGCGATTAGCAGTCGAATGTTACCATTTTGCGCCAGCAAAATGTACATAGTAACATAATCAAAACCACAACGACGTAACAAACTAAAGAAGTTATTCGAACATACGCCATTGCGGCAAATGGCGTGTCACGGAAAACCAGAGAATACACGCAAACAAACAGACTTTGTTTGTAACTGGCAAACATAGGTAAAATTACAATTCCAAAAGGAATTCTGTCAGAGACTTACAAGAAAATAAATGACCACAAACGAGAACCCAGACACCAAAAAAAGAAACCAAGGAAAATATACAACTCAGATAATTTCACAAAAGGAATTCCGTCAGTAAGTTCGGATCAACTGACAAAAAATAATAATTACAACAACAAACAGACAAAAAAACAAAGCGAACAACAAATAAACTGATGAAGACGACACAGCCTGTCTACTTATTATGTCGAGACAAAGTACAGCATGATGGGTATCTAATTAGTTACTTGACGAAATGTCTTCTTAATTGATAAATTAGCAGACATTTTATACCGTTTGTCTTGAAAAACTTTATTACACAGTTAAACCAGTTTAATACAAAGGTACAGCAGAGCAATTTTGTTTATTGATTCTCGTCTGGGCTAGAAAAAGTAATTCTCTCGAAAGCCGAGCGACACGGGCCCTGCCTTTAAGGGTTTTCAAGTGCGTTAAGATCAAAATTTAATATATTTTTTATAAAATATTGGTGGTTTTGTTGACGATAGTTGTGAGTATATTTTACTCTTACGAAACAATTTTAGCACTCAGTTTTCTCATAACGGGGTGTCAGGTCAATTTGCTTGTTACGCTGCCATGAACATAGTAAAAACCAACTGATCTACTTAAACAAATTAATCCACTGTAAACTTACATCCCATGAGCTATGCAATTCACCATTAAGAACCCACAACGTAATATTTTGAATTAAAAAAAATCGCAAAAGTACAGAAAATAGTAACAAATTCAGCTATTTTTTAAAATACAAAAACAGTTCGCGGGATTTTTCAAATATTTTATTACGTAATCCACAATATGGTATTACACAGAATTATTTCACGTACGTTAGTCAATTGGTTTTCGCTATTTGCATGGCAGCAGAACATACAAATTTTGACTTCGACGCACAGTTATGAGATAACTACGCAAGCTAAAGTTGTTTCGTAAGATAAAACTTCACTCGCAAGTATCGTCTACAAAGCTACCACTATTTCATAAAAATATAAAATTATGACTTAATCGCACTTGAACACCCTTAAGGTGACCGTTTTGTAAGACGTGGACAAGAGTGTTGATATATTATTACGTTTGCAAGAGTTTAAAATTTATGTTCTTAATATACAAAATATGAAAATGTGAATTAAAAATTAACTTGAGAAAAGTTTCTATCGAAGTACTTGTCTCGAGATAGTTCTACGTTTTGGAACAATTATTCTTGAATATCAGTCGTTATATTCGTGAGACACGTTATAGTAGCGCCAACGTGTAAGCTACTCATGGCAAATTGAGCACGTTTTGTAACTTTTTAATTGATAGTTTGTATTATTCCAGTACTTTCAAATGTTAACCTAGCTGCGTGAATAATGAAAACAATTTGCAGATGGCACTGTCTTGAAAATTTAACTTAGTATTTTCTATAATTGTTAACTAAAATTCCTGCGTCTACATGATTTTACATTAACGTTAATATAAACGGCTCACTGCCTTGTGTGCAAGAATAAAACATTATAATTGTTTTAGGCATTTACTGATTAGGTACATAAATTAAATTTAATTTATTGTGCAGTTTAATTAAAACTCAAATATATTGACAAAGTTTTTTAGCTTGATTTTCAATTTTTTTTATTGTAACTCCACATACGATAATGCCTTTATTACTATTTCTGTTTGTTTCCAGCTGAAAACAACGGACTTCTTTAATTCGTTATAGAAAGCCACAGAACTGTTTGCTGAGAGTTCACTGGATTATTGCGGTGCGCATACAACCGACTTCCGCACTCAAAAATGCACAATCGAATATAGGTCTCGAATTCATACGTGTGCATCATCCATCACGATTTTGATTGGATGAACTTAGCAAGCAGCTTGTGAATTTTATAGCCCGACCAAACACCAGTGTAATGGTGGGAAATTAATTAAACACACTCTGTTGTTGGGGAATGCGCCTTGCATTGTAACATTTCAGTGACGTGAAAAACACACGGTAGTATCAGACGATACGATAGCATTTACTCCTCTTTCCTCAAAGTATGTTTAACACAAACACTTTTCTCGTAATAATTTTAAAACCTACCTTGACATTATTTTTAAAACTTAAACTAGTACGAACCTTAGCTTATATGCGTCCCAATAATTTTAGTATAATACAGGTCTTGGCCCTTCATTTCTTTACTAAGCGATACAAATAACCATACATTATATATTTTTTTATCCTCATTTCGTTCGGAAAACCTTGGTAGTTGTGTTATTTATAGCATCGTCAGTGGCTGTGGGCAGTAAATAATCATGAGATAATAATCATGTGTTATATAAGACTGACTGTAACAGAAGGAGTACTATTCCATGTACAAATAAAACATTTTTTTAAGATACTTAGACGCTGGTTGTAATGTTTAGTGCAAATCAAGTTCCTTCACATAACTATGTGACTTAAGCCAGTTTTCTGAATATACCTACTTTGGCGTCACTAGGTTTATTATTCATATTCGTCAGTAGAATTTCCAAGTCAATTAATGAGCAAATGATGTGAAGCTTACGCCCAAGAGAGATGAATATATCTGTGTGTATATGTGTGTGTGTGTTGTCTATAGGCTGATCAGGACAAACTCAGCATTGCTTACAATTTTCTGTGAGTCAGTATGCCGCCATTGTTACTATTTTAAGTAAGAAACCTTCAGTGTAACTAAAAACTAGCGTAAATATTGTACAACTCCCAAATCTTTACATGTATAACAGCAATAAACACATTATTTTTATAATTATAAGTGTTGGGAAGTGTTCACCTATGCTTGTAATTCAGTCAGTGGGAATGCAGCTGTGTCTTGATTGTTTGCGCAACTTTTAAAGGGTGTATTTATGATGTGGCAACTGCTTACTCACTATTGTTCTTCTAAGCCAGCCTGTACACTGCTTGAGTCAACTATATCGGCCCTTCTGAATGAAGGAAACTCACGCACTCACGGCATTTAACCTACCACTTACCGACAACACCTACCTATACACTAGACAGCAGAGCACTTGTTTACGGCGACAACCATTACAGAGGTGCTTCAATTCCCCACCGAATATAATATACACATAATAAGTAAATTATTCAAACAACAACTTCAAGCTGTAAATACTGGTTGTGAGCCAATCTGAAACATTTATATAAATACCCAAACTCCGTTTTTAATTATTTGAAACTATACTGTTGCAGGATTAGGGAGGGTCTCTCCAGAGTTACAGTAGCTTGGTTTTTCGCTATGATAGTACAGCCTCGAATGGTATACAATTATTTAGTGGCAACTATTGTTTAGTAGAAATTACGTGTTGCATGTATTTGTGTGCACTTTGAAATTGCCTATTTTATTCAAAATACTGTAATTTAACTTTAGTTTAAATCTTTTGGGGGGGATCGCATTATAACTAGTGACAATAACTGCTGGTTATTTAATGATTACTTTGGCTTGGTCTACTTCTACAGTATCCTACTAGATTTTGTGACTCTTCTGGGATTTTAGTTGTTCATATTTGTATTAGGTTGGTGTTGTTTGATGTGTATGGTGAGAGCAGAGATGAGAGAAAAGTACAGATGGAGCATTATCAGCATATATTGATGCCAAGCTGACTTTGTTCGGGTAGCAATATGGCGGAGTGGAATCAGCTGTTCCTGTAGATGTACTAGGAATCGAGGTTATATGGTTGGCCAACCCACAGCCGCATTATACACATTGTTATGGTAATAAACAATTTTTTCACTTCCCAAAATGGCTGATTGGCTCCTCCACCTTCCGTCTCAAGGCCTCGCACCCATCGCCCTACAATATACGTTATGCATAGAGGTACGTCAATTTTGCGGATTCGTCTGGCGGCAGCCTATACTTGTCAGTCCTATACATCCACTGGCCACAATCGATTATTGTCTTATAACCTTAAAAGCAGGTAGCAAGCGCTATCACTTCGCATTATTTCCTTATTTACTACTGACGTGCAGTAGTCAAACGCGTTTACAAGGAATTTTTTACAAATAAAAAAGTTACATTATAATTAGAGATGATGGTTTATCGCGGGAAAAGTTGACAGTTTGATGGATTTCAATACATGTCCAGCTTACCAGAAGATTACTGGCTTCAGCTTGTACGTGGAGCTGTTGCCCTATTTGACTGAGCCTATAAGAATCCCGATATTGTAATATTGGATGCCTGGTATTGGTCTGCAGACAGCTACGTTGTGTCAGTGTTTTCAAGGCTATCTTGGCACAAAATTTTCGCGATATACCTAGAGACACTGGAAAATCGCGAAAATATTAAACGTAGTCTGCAATACACTGTAGTACCTCAGTCGGGACAGGTGTAAACAATTTTCTGGCAAATCACACACTTTCTGTGTTAAAACTGTACAGTTATAATTGGGTCTGTTGAAGAGGGACACAGCGCTTCATACAAACTATAGCCAATATAGTTGCAAAACCTTCAGTGTTATACATAGCATGTTGGAGCCTAGCAAGCAAACAACTTTTCCCACGATTTACCAGTGTCTCTAGATATACCATCATCTCTAATTGTAATTATAAGAACCTGGAAATACTATGAAATTACAAATTGAAATTAATTTTTATAAAATGTGTACTTCTATGCATTACAAAAAGTGGTACCAAATATGGAATAGTTTTGAAAACATTCACAAACTATCATAATGAAGTTGGAAAGGACTATAATTACATGTATTTTTATATTTTAATCAGGTTTGGTAACGTAGATATGCAAATACAATCCAGTAGATAAGTCTATTTGCAATATTCACACACAAACATATAATTCTCTGCCCCTGAGCATTCAGTGTGACACCATTGTTGACACTTCAAACACTGTATCCACATTTCGCCTCTTCGATGTTCTGAAAACTTTTCCATCACAATAAAAACACGTAGCATTTTGGTCATTAGGTCTCATTAGCTCAACCTCATGCAAATTAGGGTCTGTAGAACATCACTTGAGCTGGATGTCTCTTCATCCGAAGATCTTTCATATCTTCTGTTCTTCTGTGCTTGCGTCTTAACGTGTGACCAATCCTCTGCATGAAGGCTGTGTGTTTTGTAGTTTAAGGTTAGTGTCTTTTGTTGTAAAAACCTTCCTAATATTTTTAGAAGAACGTTTAGTGCCCCATTGGTGATTGGTAGACCTAGCCCTAGGTGTCGTTTCCTGAGAAGCTTGTTGCAGTGATCCCTCCAAATCGGCTTTATATGGCGACGATGTCAAAACTGCAGCTTTCCCTGGAGCTCGTCCTTTTTGTGGGCCATTCCTTCTAGCCATTTTAGGGATAGGACTAACTTTTTCTGGTCCAACTACATTGGTTTCTGATCCTTCATTGCGTCCTGTCGTCGCCGGTCTAGTAGGAACTGCAGTGGGATTTTCCATGTCGTCTTGCTGAGCCGCAAGAAAATCTTTATCTTCAAATACACTGCGATTCACAGGATAAAGTCATGTTGTTTTAAATCCATTAACAGCAATGGAGCCAGTTTGAACTTTCAAATAAGCTTTGCCAAATCTCAATCTCAAGTAAATTGAAAAATGCTGCCACATTCTCTTTATTAAATTCCTCAGCTCTGTTGAATGATGTTCCTGTGGTCTTTCTGATTATGATGACATATTTGTGACGCTTGATTAATAAGTCGAGCCACTTACGACCAGTAGTCTCATTTTGTTCGGAAAATGGATTAGGCATGTCATTTACAATTGCCAATTGATATGCTAGCCTTTTGATATAACGCCTTGTTAAGCCATATCATTTTTTCCATGATTATTATATAATCTACTAACCTTTTTTCCAGCTCTTGTGAGAACACTGGACGTCTGCCTAGGTTAGATTTACTTGCATTTGCAGGAGGTGTTTTGTCTTTATTCGATGAAAGAAGAAACAAAGTGGTTCGAGGAACATTAAATGCAGTTGCTGCCTTCTTATAACCCACTGAACAGCTTCTCACTTCTGTTATTGCTTTTTCCATGTCATCTGCATTCTACTTCTTTCTTTGTGACGTAGTACTGTCCTTTTTCCGGCAAGACATTATTCTGTAAACAAAAAATGTATATGTGTCCGAACACTTACATATGCTGTACCAAATATGGAATACTATTCCATATTAGGAACAAAAAAGTATTCTATACTAGGGACATAACCACTTTGTCACACGAGTCGTGAAAATGGCAACTCTGTATTCATGGAAATTGTTCAATATAATAAACTTTTAAAGCTTGAACCTTCTACTAACCACTCAGTATCTGAATACCAAGTGTAATAGGGATTATATATATATATATTTTATCTACACACACACACATATATATATATTATCTACATTTAGTGCTTGCCTTGCACAAACTTGTAGAGGATAGTAAACAAAATATCGACCACCTCAGACAAACAACGCATCTCTACTGACCTGCTGTCACGTCCAAAAGCAGTGGCCTTGAACGTGCTTCCATTCGCCTATATGTTACAGTGCTGCCGCGTGGCAGTTTCTGGAAACCTACGTATCCCATATTAGGTACATATTCCATATTAGGTACATATTCCATATTTGGCACACTTCCTCTATTAAAACCTACACGAAGACATCATATCAAAATTTTTCTCTAATTTTTTATTCCTGCTGCATTTTTCACCTCTTCTCAATCAAGAAGATTTTGTCTAAAACCTAATCACTCACATTGCTAACGCTTCGGGTAGACAGCGCCCTAAGGTGATAATTTTTATGCTTGTTTATAGCATGTTTTTCTTTCTTTTTCAGGTATGTACACTTCCTGGAACTAGATCGCCTACAATGTGAAAACCACGATTTAGGTGAGTTTAAGCCGTTTAGAAATATTCATTGACACTTTCAATTTGGTTTAAACTGATACTTAGGGATAAATGGCGTTTGTGATGACCTTGTTCTTAGAGTATTTTTTACACATTTATGAAATCAAATGAAGATGCATTGAAATTTGCTAGTTACGTTTCTGTGTTTTGTTGTTATTTAACTTAAGTAGTAAATTACAACGAAATTTAAAAGATTCACATTTATTCTGTTAATTGCTTGCAGAATTTATTTTCAATTATTTAAATTATTTCTTATGTTGATAAACCTTTAACATATTTTCATCATATCCAAGACTTCAGTCCAAATTGTCAACAACTGTTCTCATTCCAACAGAATGTATTTCGGAAGATTTTGTATGTATATACAGCTAACAAAACACACTCCAAATACCAAACGAACAAAGTAAATTAGAACTGGTCAAATTTTTACAATATGAGTAATGGATTTTCCTTTTTTTATATGGACTACTTGTTTTAAATTACTTAATCTATAACCCAGTACCTTAAAACACTTTTCTTCATTAAACAGTACTTCTTTGTGCCAAAGAAATCTTTACTAAAAACACGTAGGTTTATCGCAAAGAAAAAATTAGTTTAAAGCACTAGGAATAAAACGTGTGTTGTCAATTTAATATATATATATATATATATATATATATATATATATATATATATATATATGTATATATAATGTTAGTTGAATTGCGATCTCTTCCTTTTGTACCCTATATGTCATAAGGGAAAGATAGGTATAGAAGTTGATGCTCTGCAAAACCGCCTAGTGGCGAGTTATAGCGACATTGATATCGCTAGAATATTTTTCGTGTTGAAATATCTACGAATGCCAATTTTCTTGGTGATCGGTTAAGAGTGCGATAAAATCATTATTTTATACTTTTATGTAAATACTGTTAGTTTTGTAGACGATTCTTTTGAGTACCATTTATTATTACGAAACAAGTTTAGCTCTCATAGTTTTCTCATAACGGGGTGTCAAAGTCAACATTTGTTTCTCAAACCTGCATGCAAATAGTGAAAACTATCTGACCCACTTGAATAAAATATTTCACTGTGATATGACATCTCATTTGCTATGCAATAAGACATAAAAAAACTACAACGTAATATTTTGAATAAAATAATTGCAAAAGTACAGAAAAGTTGCTAACTCAGCAATTTTTTTAAATACAAAAACAGTTCGCAGAATTTTTTCAAGTGTCTTATTACATATCACATAGTATGTTATTTCACTGTGAATTATTTCACTTTCGTGAGTCAATTGGTTTTCACTATTTGCTTGGCAGCAAAACATGCTAATTTTGACTTTGTGCACCGTTATAAGAAATCTAAGGCAGTTAAAATTGTTTCGGAAGAGGAAACTGCACTCACAAGTATCGTCTACATAACTAACCCTATTTAATATAAATTTTAAATTATGACTTTATCGCACATGAACACCATTAAACGTCATAAAAGTTGATGCGCTGCCGCGTGATATAGACATTAGTTGGCGAATTAGATAAAATAGATAAAAATAAATCCTTCATAAAATATACATATATAAGCTAATTTTCGTGGTTATCAGTCAAACTGTATCGGGGTTTAATGCATACGTATATACCAACATCAATTATTTTATATATAGAATATTTTAACAGACCTATTTTGCCGTTCTAAATGATCCTAAAACTAAACATAACTAAACATAAAAAGGTTGGTATTTTCTTGCTGGGAATCTTTACGTGCAGGACACTATCATATCGTATTTGCGTCTCTATCAATCTAAAAGAAGAATCAAAATCGGTAAACACATAGCTGAAGATCTAAAATATTTAGAAAGAATAACAGGTTCTTGTCTCTTTGAACAGTTACTCTGCACGGCATTATTAAATACAGAGACTATAATTTGTAATACTGTATCTAGATAACTGGAATTGAAGTGGAAAAAATTAAAATCAGGAAGTAAATCCTGACTTAACATTTACTATTTTATAATAAACAAAGAAGTCACTGCATAGAAATGACTAAATTTAATTTCCAGTAAGCATAAAAAGTTATGCCATATTATCACATTTTTTTGTCCTTTGAGACTTTGATGCCACATATTTTTATAAGACGTTCTGCATGTTGTTACATAATTTTTGTACGTATCAAATTTTACCGAATAAAACGCTACAAAACACTAGTTAACTTTTCCACTAACGTACCAGAAAAAATATTTCCTGTAGTAAAATAGTTATAATAAAAGTATAATATTGTTTATATCTTTCTTTTCAGAACGTTGAAAGAAAATATGTTAATTTAAAACGAATATTTTGCTAGCTGATGTGTACAATTGAAGTTGTTGAATAGGTTAATAGAAAATTATTTTTAAACACAGTAATTATGTGTTTATATATTTTTTTACTAATGAATTTGTGTTAGTCACGGATATAAATAAAAAATGTTTTATTTTAAAAATACTGGTAATCCGTCAGAACTCTAAACAGAGGTGGTTTTGTGAGGCTTTCTACGTCACTCCGTCAGAATAATTTGTTGTTTGTGGATGGAAACTAATGGGCTGAGAGTTGCGTCCAGATTTCCGTGTTTTGTTTATGAACGTACACATAGCGCGCATAAACCTCCTCCTTGTCAGCTCGTCTTCATTCGCTGCGCAAGCACTCTACGCGCGCGGACGCCATTAAGCTAACAAGGCCCTCCGACGGCCGGATGTGATGGCGGTTTAATGACATTGGCAACAGTGTCGGCGGCCGGCTAAATAGCGCCGGACACGGTCCAGCCTGAAAGGAAGGGGCGATATTGGCAACCCTGTAAGCCGGCCTGGCTGAACAGCAAGTCCTCCTCCCCTCTCCCACACCCTACAAGCCCAACTGCTCAGTTGATCCTATTTAACTAATCATCCCCATTTAGTCTAAACAGTGCTGCCAACCCCTCGCGTACATGTTTTCCCTTTCTCAGCTCTGGAGGTAAGTAGTTTACTCGAGGGAGGAGAGGGCGGTGCTCTCATGGTCGGATCGGACGCCAGCGGACTTCAAACAACGGGAAAACTCGTTATCCGTAGTTGAAGGACTGGCGAAGTGGAAGGGAGAAGGGAATGGGGGACTTTAAGCCCTCCGAGCTCGCACGAGGACTTATCCGGCATTTATTTCATTAGCGTACGTCAAAATTCTGACAGACAGTCCTTATTTCGGCATTTCGCAATTTTGCACGCCGAAGGGATGGCTATGTATGCTTCAAAACAGAGCTTCGAGAGGTTTAAAATAGTTTACGGTATTAACTGATTGCCTTTGACGCTGCCGTCAGTTTTAGGCGACACAGTTAATTAAACACATCTCGTGATGAATATTATTGGAACTGACGAAACATTCCAGTAATACAGTGCTTGAAATAAAAACCGTCAGGTGAGCCTAATTTAATTACGTCTGTCCAAAATTTGTGGCTTACTGACCTGAGTTAGTTGTTGTAGTAATATTTACTTTCTCACGTCCTCGATGTTAGTCAATATTCGTTTGTTATTGTGATAAATATGTCATTTAAGCAAGGGAAGTTTCGATAAATCTTTTATAAAATGAGGTATATTTAATTCTTTACATTAAAATATTTAAACGTATTTTCTTGCCTTCTGGGATTAAGCCACGTCTTCTGTTGCTCAACCATTCAAGCCAATAAAATGAAGACTATGGCCACGAAAGCCTACAACTACGCTATATAAAAAGTACTCTCACGTGTTGAATTAAGTACCTACTTACCTCTGATTTCATACAAATTTTGGAAGTGTATACGATTTGTATTCGAAGTTGAGAAATGTGCTAGTGAAAGATTCCTGCTTGCACCAAATTATTACAAATTATCTGAAAATTTTTTTGACGGACGCTTGCAACAGGAGTGAATTATTTTTAGTAAAATGGTGAACATTCGTCGTTTCAGCATTGTGTCGTACCAAAACAAAACTAAGTGAGACAAAAATGTAATAATCCCATAAGGATCTCCGTGATATAAATCACACGAAACTCAGCTAAATAGAAACAGAACGAATAATATAATTAAATTACAAGGATAGTTAAAAAAAACTCAATAAAACGCAAGACAGCACAATAGGACACAAACCAGAGAACATACAAGACTGTACAACAATGATTACACTAGACGAAACAACTAATACAACTCAGAGAAAAGTTTTTATATTTACCGATAGCCTTAACATATTTAATAAAGCGTGTTTCCAACAATCATTTGTAAACGATTGAATTACCTGTCATAACTACAAGCATTACGTTTGTTCGTTGTGTTGGCACTTATTGTCAAAATGCACTCTAAATCTGAATTAGTGAATATTTACTGTTTCACGCCGATAGATGGAGCAGTTTCAACAAATTCAATAAGTGAGAAATCACTGTGAAATCTTTGACTATTCACTAATTCCGATAAAGAGTGCCAACATTCCACAAGTTAAATAGTGAACTCTACAGATTTTCCAGTAATTTTCACTGATTCAATAAGTGAAAACTGTTCTTTGAAAACACCTGGAAAAACAGTGAATGTTCACTGATTAACGTGTGAGATGTAGGTACGCTTAAAGGAAATCAGTGCATATTCACTAATTAAACAGTGACTGTTTTAACTGATTCAAATTGTTGAAACTGCTCCATCCATCAGCGTGAATCAGTGAATATGCACTAATTCAGATTTAGAGTGTGAAACTTTGTAATCGATCAGATTGTATTTTAATCAGGTTACTTACGTAACTCGAGAACGTCTTCTTGGAATACAACAGATGTGAAATTATAACGCCCTATTTTGTTTCTGAGACGTGATTAACATTACAACGGTTGATACTCGGATTATATAGTGCATTTATGTTTATAATATTACTTGTACTTTTATTTCACTAAAATCCTATTTTTAAATAGAAATTAGTATTTATCACTTGCTTGATCATGTATGTCTACACGTAGGCCTATACTTGCAATAATATATATAATTTTGAGAAAACACCTTTATATCGAGAACAATTTTACGTCTTATTACCTACAAATTTAAATTATAATTTCTAAAACTCATTTAATAACATTTTTGGACATTTCTATTAGTATCCAACTGAAATGATAATCACGAAGATATCCTGTTGGTTTCAAGCTAAATCGTTGATTAATTAAAAGCATATTTTCCTCTATACACCCCGTAGGCGAAGAATTTATAAAAATCTTGAATTTTATTTTCCCAGTGTATAATTGATCGTCATTCTGAATCTAAACGCAACTCTAAATATGTGCTCGGTAGGTATAGAGGATATATCTGTAATATATTTTATACCATTTCACGCACTAAGATTTTCAATTTCAGAAAATTGAAAACGAATTAAGTGTCACTTTGATGTGAAAAGGCTATTGTAGATATACGGTCACGAGTTATACTGACGGTTCATTAAAAACATAATTTCCCGTTTAACCCCTTTTCACACTCTTATTCATTTAAAAAAATTGTAAAATTTACAAATATTTTCTTTGTTCTTTTACAATTCCTTCTAAAAGTACGAAGATTTACTTTGTGAAATCGTTAGTTTATAGAGTTACAAAGGTAAACTTTATAATACTTCAAAGGAATTCTTTGTACCTGTATACAGGCAGTTCCTGCACTGTACATTTTTTTTGTCAAATTTGCCAATGCTCTTCTTTGTAGTTGTATAAACTTTTGCAAATGTGGAAAAAATTTTCCTTGTAAAATTATTAGTTTAAATTGTTAAAAGGATTTTGTTGTAAAAAATGTATACTTCGAAAAATTGTGAAGTCTTCTAAAATCATAGGTTTGCCGGAAATTACTTATGTTAAGATCACAACCTCTGGAAAGCATTTTCCTGGAATAAAGTAAATGTTTATATTAATTGCTGGCTATGAAGGAAATAATTATTGAGATTTTTAAATGGTTTTTTGCAATGAGAGTTCACAATTAAATTTTATTGGATTGTGGGCACACGCCATTGCTCTTGTTAGCTTATCAAACCTGTGTTGAATGACAAAGTACGAAACAAACGTGCGTTTTATATTTGTTTTTTTTTTTTTTCGTGTTTGTTTTCGTAGCTTCCGCCTTGCCACTGCACCAAACATTTATAAGAAAAAAAAGTGGTAAGATGCGTAGATTCTAGGCGCGGGGATATGGGTTCGGATCTTACCACTTCGGTTATTTTTTTTTATATAATTTCACGTATACGTTTTTTATTAAAAAGTTATTTTATAAATAATTTAAATGTTGTGTACAATGAGCAGTTCAATTTATTTTTTCCTTATTGAAAGTAAAACTGCAAGGCTATTCCTGGTAATTTAACAAGTATATACTTTGTATTGTATTACGTAGACAACCATTGTAGTTTTACAAGGAATTTACTTGGCAACTGGTTTTCCAAAGGTTTTCTTTGTAAAAGTACAAAAAAATTTTACAGTCGGATTTCAAACAATCAGGACATAGGTATTTAAATAAGCGTCATTGTTACTAAAAACCATGTCGATTCAACAGGTTCGATATATAAATATTGATCTGAATGATCAAAATCATTAAACAAATTTTTATACCTTTTGGGTTGAATTTGGAAAATTCCTGGAATTTAATTTGTGGTGTTTACGTAAACATCGTACCGAAGCAAAGGACGCTTCGGTATCTCGACTGGTACTATAGATATTGAAGATTAATCGAATCGTAAACTATTTTTATGTCTTTCCGCTCCCCTAGGGATGAACTTCGAAAAAATATGTTAATAGCATCTTAGATATTTGTATAAGAATTCAATTTATGTGAAAACGCCGACGATACTCCGTTGGGTTCGAGCTATAAGTTACAGACGGTTAACTAAAAATTTTAACGGTATAATTTCGAAAAATTCTGAAATTGCTTGTTGAGTCTCATTTTGAAACGAAAGTAAACTCAATATTTCGAAATGTTTTATAAAATTCAAGGGTTAAGCATACCCTATTTATCTTTCTTTGTTTGACCTGCTTAGGTACCGAATATGTATTTGTAAGAGTGCCATTGAATGAAAGCTCTCGACGATAGCACGTCGGGTTCGAGCTATATACATTTAGCTAAAACACATTTTACGCTTTTTCACCTCTTTTGGTTCGAACAAAAAATAATCTTGCTTGTCTATGCCTTGAGGGGAACCCAAACACGAAATTGCACGTTTGTGGGTCCAGCGGTTTTGGCTGTGCTCTCTTTTATACACAGAGCTGATATGACGAAAAGCTAGGTATTAGTATATTACATTTACAGTACCCTTGTAAGACTACAAAACATTAAGCTCAGAATCAATAATTCAAGCCTCCTATGATTATTATGATGCCCGAATAATGCAATGAAATTGGTTTAAACGTGTCAACATGGTGTAGTTCCAAAAATGTTACTTGTAAATATCACTCAAAAAGATTGTAACGAATTCCTTCTCTTCAAAATTTTATGCAGTAATTTACTAGAAATGTTTACTGTAGTAGTGACAAAACACCAAGGAATCTTTTAAAAAATTTAACGAACAACTAAGACCCGATAATTCTGTTGTTTTAAATTAAGGATACTCCTTCCACTAAAGATATACATTAGATAATGTTTTTATTCGAAACATTAAATAACGGTTTACATTTTTTACGAGTAAATAATACCCTATCATTCTGTTGTTTAGAGGACAGTTCTTCAACTTATAGTCTGTCTCATAAAACAAATCCACTTTTTGACAGCTGCATTGAAATTTCTTTTTGAAGCTGTATCCATGAAATAGGCCTAAGTTTTTTTTTTCCTCTGTCGCAAGTTATTTTTGCATAAACACATTAGGATGGCTCTCAAACTGTGCGGTTTATCAAAATGAAAAGTATTTTCCTGTAGATATCTGTACACAAGCTAGTATTCAGAACTGTCAAAAATTGGAATTCTTACGTAGGACTGACTATGGTTTTACTTAAAGTGTATTTATTTCTAAATGAGACTCCAAACAACTGTATAGTGTTTTAACGTACAATTTATACCCTATCATTACGATATTTAAGGATATTCTTCAACTTACGTTTTGCACTGGTGTGTATTTCTTTGTATTTTCACATACGTTACCGTGATGTAATGTGACTATCCTTTGCTGCAACAATGCTTTATTTTAAATCGCCGATAATTTTGTGTAATGTAAATGTATATTATTTTGTTTACTAAAAGGATTCGTTCCTCTAATTTCTGTTTGTCGAATTTCTTACTAAGACACTATAATTAGAGATGATGGTTTATCGCGGGAAAACTTGACTATTTGCTAGGCTTCAACGTACGTTCAGCTTATCAAAATATTACTGGCTTTTCCTTGTACGTGGTGCTACTGCCCTATTTGACTAAGCCAATAAGAATACCGCTATTTTAATATTTGATGCACGTTATTGGTCTTTAGACAGCTACGTTGTGTCTGTGTTTTCAAGGCTATGTTGGCACAAAACATTTTCGCGATATACCATCATCTCTAACTATGATATAATGTAAATGTAAATTAAAATTGAAATAAATTTCGATTACTTACAGAAAAAATTACTTTTACATACGTGGTGTAGATCAAATACTGACTAGCTACAAAAATGTAACAAGAAGCTTTACTGCGATACATTTAATTCCGTTTTTCTCAAATTAAACATGAGAAATGTTCTTATTGTAATTTCTAATATCAGGAAACGGCAGCATATTTATATCAGAGAGTATCATTATTTGGGTTTACCTACCTTAAAAACACGTTTCAACTGATGCACGCAGTAGAATTTATCTCATAATCCTATTAGTGCCAAGTTCCTAGTATCTCCATTTCGTATAATACAAAATGCGAATGTTGCGGAGCAAAGATATTTACAGCCATTACGAAAATATCTACCTTCATTATCATCACCACTTGTGGAGCCATTTGAAACATTTGCCAGAGTGAAAAAAATATAAATACATAGTCGCTTCCATTTCACCACTTTCCTAATGCGAGATATGTAATCTTTCGTTAAAAGGTTTCAGCTAGAAATTGAAGTGGTGTGAGTGCCTATGCAATATAATGACACGTAAAAAGTAATTACTGCGGTCCATTAAACTGTGCAACGGTTGGAATTCTCATGCGATTAAGTGGAAACCCTAGTAAATTATGGAAATGGTCGTATAGAAATTTCATAAACAGGTTCCTCGAAATGTGAAAAGTTATAACATATAAGCATGTAGAGTTAAATTTCTATCAGTTTCTATTATCCCGTTGGTATAGTTTCAAGTGTACTTTAATATGAAATCCAATAAGTTAAAAAATGTTTCTCTACGGAAAATTATCATGTTAAATATATTATGTGAATTACACGTAATATATTTTTAATATATATGGGATTTTGTGTACTTACACATGTGTACTTACACATGTGAGTAGGCTTGACGCAAATGGTTTCTACCTCAGAATATCCTCTATGCAATTAAAATTATATAAATTAAGGGGTACAGAAATAAATCTTTTGAAGAACCGCGTAATCAAATACCAGCGATGGTCGATATGTTTTAACATTTCTGTAACATTTCGCATATTAAAATCTTACTTCCGTCTGTTAATATTCCGTGATTTCGTATTATATTTTTATTAGAATAACGTATACTAATTCGTAATAAGTGTACCAATTCTTATTTATTTCACGAGTGCCGCCTGTCTTAAGTGTGTTACATTGGTATAAGGGGGAACGAACATAATAAGTATTAAAAAAACCGCGAACAAAAAACTGAACATGTGTTAATCACATGGCGCTGAGTGTTGAATTGTAGAGTTAGATGTTGTCCACGTTTAATTGAGAATATGAAAGAAAAAATTTAGCTTTAGACGTGTCCATTTAATTACTGTGAACATATACACCGTGTTCACAATACGACTTTGTTTATATCAGCATGGAGTGAAAATACAGAAATTCTCTTAAATAAAAACTGCGCTTAAATGTGATTATTTAATGTGAAAGCCTATAATTTGATACACGAGATTGTCGCCAAAACCATTTTGTTAAATGTCGTGGTACACATTGGCAGCTCTCCTTCATGGTAATTGGCTTTGTTCAGATACGTCTCTCATTTAACTGCACCAATCGGAATAAGTTTATTGTGACACCATATGTCTGTGATTAGCCAGTAGACCGTCGAGATAAGTGAGAGTTATTGCATCCAAAAACTTAACATGAAGCAGAGCTGCAGATGTGAATATAATACATTGAAACCAAATGGTACAAACGTCTTTTCGCCACAAAATTGTTGCTCTACCTATAACAGGTTCCTTCCCGAATGAACGCGAATATTTACGGCTGTGTCTTTTGTCCTTATGACTTCCGGTTGTCATTATGAAAGAAGTATCGATCCATTTCCGTGATCAGGATGACCGGACAAGGAATCGAACTGGGTCCTCAATAATGCGAGTCAAGAGTTTTAACCGCTGCTATTTGTTGTTGAGGTTGTAGAAAAATGTGAAACTGTGTATACTTGCAATACAGTAACCCTACTTAAAGAAGAAAACACATTTCAAGGGAGGCTTTTTGTTTACCTCCACAACATTAAGCCCATTAAGAACTTGTCTAAGCCCACCAACGTTTTTTTTTCACACTTATATAGTTCACAGATATATATAGGTACCTAACTATCCAATGGTTATATAGTTGAACATTTTCCAGTAGCAAATCAGCAGGGTTGCCATTAAAGAAGGCATGGTACCTATTCCAGCGCTAAAAAGAATCAGTTTTAAATTGTCGGTTTCTCGAAGTCAGTTTGCAAAAATCCAAAACCATCGATCATAGTCAATAGTTTCTGCCAACTTTCCGAGCAAAGATTTTACTCGAGTAACGTATTTGTGAAGAGCAACCCCTGACACTGAAACGTCGTGCAAGTGCATTTGATTGAAGCGCACGAAATCACGGTTAACAAATGCATCATTTTGCGTCAATGTTTGCTCATAAAGTTGGCAAATATTATCTAGGATTATTGGTTGTCTTACATATTGACTTTCAGAAACGTGCAGATTTCAATCTGGGTTTTAACGCACTTAAAGTCTCATACTTTCAATAGGGTTATGAAAACTTTGCGTAGGTCTACCAGGTCAGAGCCCTTCGTTGTATGATAATAATCGCTCGCCAGTGACGCCCTTATCGCACCTTCGTTTATGAGCCTGCAACGATTGAAACAACTGCAGGTATAATGAATGCACCCTTAACTAGGAAGTACAGATGCAGCAAGGACGTGGAAGTAGTTGGGGCATTTCGTAGAAGTTCACCTGTGGAACGCTGAAACAGTTGGAATTGTTCGTTGGCTGCAGGTAACTTGTTTTTTGTGCAAGATGTACAAGTAACTAATTATAAAGAAAACCTGAATACGCATTAGAGTTTCAGCACGTTGTATACGCCCTAATGACTACTATGATGTAAACATCATAAGAAACCAGTTATTAATTAAAGATTTTTGAGAAGTTTTAAAAAATTTTTGTAATTGATTATGGGCTGCCACAGAACTGCACATTCAGTACTCGGATGACGAGAAGTAAACAAAGGTTGTTTATTTTCATTTATTTAAGCGGACTTTTCGTCTCGTCGTCAGCGACGTCATTAGAGACGGTTATTAACACTTTACACAAAGACAAGGACTGTGAGAGTAATCAGCCATGACTCTTTGATTGCGGCAAACAATTGAAATACGGAATTAGGTTAGACGGAACCGGGAATCGAACTCGGTTCCTCCAGGGTGCAAGTACTACGAGTTAACGTTGCGCCGCAGTGCTTCGTTTAACCAGGATTAGTATGGCTCCGGACGTGCCAGTGGTTAGACACTCGCCTCTAGCCTAAGCGATCCGGGTTCAATTCCCGGCGGGGTCGGTTCCCGGATTTTCGCACGTGGGAGTCGTGCCGGACGATGCCGCTGGTTGGCGGGCTTTCACTGGGATCTCCCGTTTCTCCCGCATCCTCACTCTGACGACGCTACATTCTTACGCCATATCACCCCTCACCAGCGCTTAACACCTAGATGTAAATTGATGTAAAAAACCATCTGCACTTCACTTAACCTGGATTAAATCACAGGACATTTAGGAATACAGAAGTGAAATAGCCGGTAGGACAGCGAACTCAATCACGCACGCCAGAAAAATGGCTTCCCTGACCAGCAACATGGCGGAGACTCTTACCGCCAATCAGCGTAAAGTGGCTGCCCTGCTAGCCGGCAGCCGGGCCAATAGGAAACCTGCCGTAACATTCAAGGAGCCAAACATACACGGGTCTGGTACCACCAGCCTTGGAGCAGCCAATAAGCGGCGAAGTTCGCCCGTATTAAACGAGCCGTCACGTCATTTCACCCCTGTATTGCTATTTAGTCTGTAATGAAACTATCTATCGGGCCAGAGAAGGGGCGTCGCTAGATGCCCCCGTAAAAAAAAAGTACGGTTTATCTGTTCGGTATAGTTCTCGACGGGTGCGGCTTTAGGGAAGAAGCGCGAGTCAAATAAGGCTGCCGCTGTCCAATTATCGGCGGCCGGCACTTATAAAAGCTCGTTAGTGGTAATGACCAGCGGCCGGTAAGTGCAATCAGCGAGCCGCGCATCCGGCCACTGTCATGTTTGGGGGACGCTGCAATCAGGCCTTAATTTGATTTCGAACCAACAGTGGAGGAGTGGGAAGGGGGGCTCTTCAACAGGTAACGACGGAGCGCGCGGAGTGATTAAACACAATACTTGGCGCGTAATGAATGTCGGGGGGGTCCCGTCGTGCGCTGGGTTATTCCAAACACTGCCAGTCTCGAGTGAGTGGACTAACCTGTGCGCTCTGCCGGCGCCGTCACTCCTGACAGACAAGTGGGTTAATCGTGCGAACACCTTGTCTTGTCTTATTGATTGTTATGTGGTGACGCATTCGACCTGCATTCAAACTACGTCGGCTCGATTCCTAGAGGTACGAGTATTTCGCGTATTCGTCAGTCAGCAGCCTAGACTTCACAGACCTATACACGCACTGGCGTCAGTCGCATATTCATTGGCTTCTAGCCGTACAAGCTGGTAGAACATGATATCACCATGAATTGTTTCCTTATTTATTACTGGCCTGCAGTCTTAAAATGTGTATCAAAACAGCTGTCATAAAGTCACAGAGAGTGTCAGTGAAGAATACATACTTGACGTTCACCCTGACCTAGAATCAATACGCGAAATAATTGTGAATAATTCGCGAGTTCAATGACCGACATGTTAGAATCCACTTCTCTATGCATATTAAATCCCCGTATATTCGTCCATTGTCTGTTGTTCCAGTGAGCAGCAGCTACTGGACGGTCGGGGTTTCGTGCATTATAACATGCAGGACTTTGAACTTGCGAAATATTCCTTTCCCTGCATATTATGTATTAGTTTTTCCATGATTTTGCATAATATTTTCAGTCGTATTATAAAATGATGTCTAAGCCCCCCTCCCCAACATCGGTTCACACTCCTTGATCTTCTGCGTTTGGGAGGACACAGGCTCGATTTCCGGCTCCGATCATTCTGATTTGGGATCCTCATGGCTTCCCTAAAACCTTTTTTGGCAAGTTACGGGGTGGTTTCTTACAAAAGGCCTTGGTTAACTCCTCTTCCAGAGCCTATAATTGTGTATTTTTGTGTCTCAACGAAACGCGAAGCCCTCTTACTAATGCTCGTCCGTTCCGTCTATAAATTCGACGTGGCGTTGAGATCTGTCTACCAACACGGACGTAGTATAGCTTTACCCTTTAATATTATTACGCCTCTTGTATTTTGGACAGTTATTAATTTATTCCACTCCTAATTAATACAACTTTGTAATAAAGTATACTACACACAGTGGAGGAAACATTTTTTTTTTTAATAGCTCATGTCTGCACATCAACCATAGTAACGCGATTTCTTTGTAACTTCAGCAATATTCCGTCCATTATATTTTAACGGGTTTTGCGTTGTGTTTACAAATATCTGTTTAATTCCTAATGTGACTATAAACATTTTGTACGTTCCATATAACTTTGGGAAAATGTTAAACTCTCCATTGATTTGCGCAAGGATAGTTAATTTTTATTTAATGGCTTGACGAATTTTAGGTGAATCAAGGATATGCGGTATCATAGTTGCTGCTGAAATCTCATCTGGCCAGTCGAAGTTATGTATGGCTTCATTCATGGACTATAGCTAGCTACTAAAGCGTATTGCAGACGTGTGCGATGCACGTTTCACCCGAAGAGCTCTAGCTTGGTGAATAGAAAATGTTACTTAACTTTTAAATATAAATGTTATTTTAGTCATGTTCATTCATAGACATAGAATGACTCATGTTTGCTATTATAACTGAAACTTGGACATTATTTGCTGAAATATTGTCATGCTTACCAAATAAATCGTATGAAAACAAACCAACTTCAGTGTCGAGTCAAAATGCGTTTCTTTAATGTCATTGTAAGATACAAATATTATTACAACACTTTTACAGTACGTGTTTGAAAATGTTAAAATTCATGTGTTTTCCTAATGTTATGTTTTACGCGTACTTTCAGTCAATCAACTCCATACTAAGCCTCAAACGACGTAACATGGAACTCTTAAGTTGTACATAAGTAGGTATAAACTATAAGACGTAACATGGTAGTTAAATTGTATTTCAGTAAGTCAAAATATTTTAAGTTTGGTGGATAACATCTTAGCCAGAACTTAATACAGATTCTGTGGTTGAGTCAGACAATATTTTACAAAACAAAAAAGGAAATTAAAATTTTTAGAGTAAGGAAGTTAAGACGAATAATGAATTCGTCACTTTTCAGTGCCTGAAATTATCTAGAAAGATTCGAATTAATTCTATACACATTAAGAATAATTGTTATAAAAATATTCTTCTGATCCAACAGTACACGTTCAACCAAGTGAAAATCAGTGTTTGTTTGATGAAACATAAAATGTATTTTTGCTGTACCTGGTGTCGGGACAACACCGAACAAAACGGGTCATACATTAGTTACCTGACAGTTTGGCTGGTTTACAATGACCTGCCGGCTGTACTCGACATTCTTCTGTTTACTCCGTCCTCAGCTACTTGTTGGTTGGCTACAACAACAATGAGTGGCCAATTATAAGCATTACAATGTATCGCCGGAACTCCTGAGTGTTTTCATGAAGGTTTGGTATTGGTACGGAACGGACAAGCTAGAATAGAAACACTTGAACGTTTAATTTAAAATTCAGATTTTGATCACAGTTCTCTAGACTTACTTACAACGTTTGAGCCTAAATTTGTACGTAGGAAATACGTGTAAGAATATTTTTTTGCAAATAGAGGTTTCCATACTAAATATTGTTTGTCGTGATGTTGAACGAATTGACTGAATAAATGCACTTATAAAATAATAAAACTGCACTATTTCGTTGTGTACAACTAAAAACTAACAAATTTAAAGAACGAAAAATTTTAGTACCAGACAGGACCCTACCACTGAACTACCGAGACACGTAAGTGCCTGGGTGGATAATTACATATTTATTTAAAAGCTTCCGGATACTCACGCCATTGCAACATATTTTACGCAAATAGAATAGTAACAGTTTAATGTAAGTGAAAGTATCCCATCTTACATAGTCTGAGTTAAAATTAACTTCTCACAGCCGGCGTTAGTGTAGATCCTCGATTTTTTACGAAAACGTTTAGCAGTAGCTTGTTTCAATTTCCAACGTGCTCATCTGTAACCCATAATAATGCATAACGGCAGTGTAAATGTATACAAACACTTCCCTCATTTTACTGAGCCAATCACAATGAAAGTTATTGTGACAACACACGTCTGTGATTTGCAGGTTAAAGCACAAGACGATGGAAGTTTAAAACATCCAGTCTTGAAGCACAGCTGCAAATGTGAACTTACACTGGACTAAGCTGGTGTCAAACTCTTTTACAGAAAATCTAATGTCTCTAGACATTTCGCTTACAGCTAAAATAATGCATAATACAGTGGAGTCGAATCTACAAGTACCACACACTGACCCAGTCGTAAAAGTTACTCGCGTGTACACAGGGGCGTCATTTCAGTTTTTTCTAGGGGGGGGGGGGGCAAGATTTTGTTTTCTGACGACAGTGACCTTGTTGCATCTTTTTTATTAATTAAGCATGTATAAATTAGATACTTTAATTATTAAACTTCAGTTTTATGTCCTTAAGTTAGCATTATTTACATTTAAAAATACAAAAAATATATTTATACACAAAAATTCCAAATCCAGGGGGGGCATTTGACCCCCCCCCCCCCCCAATTGTAGGCCCAAATGACGCCCCTGCGTGTACATGTGCTATAAATAGAACTTTTAAGCAAATTTTTTTTAAAAATAATATTAATAATAATATCCGATCCTATCCCACAATTAAATGTAGTTCTGAAAATGCAAAGCAAATAATTTTTTTTTTCAACCCAGATACTGAACCGTGTTGCTTAAATTTCACGTACAACCATTAGCGGAATATTAGTTCCTACTTGCTCACGGGAGCCTACGGAAGTCTTTTCGGCAGTTGTCATATTACAGAATAGCCAACAACGCAGGAGTGAAACTTCTGTATAGCGAACTCGGACCTCGCATGCGCTGAAAGGAAATTTTGTAGGCAGTCTTCCCTGCATAATTATTTTGTAGTAACCACAAAACAATTTTGTCGGGGCCACAATGTTTTATTGGTGACACCAAAAAATATTTTTGTGATGGCTACAAATTAAATTTTGCAGGATGAATACCCACAAAATATTTTGTAGCTGCCACATAATATTATTTTCCGTATACCTTTAGTATAGCACCACTGTCTAGAAATACGGTGGGAAGTCATTGACCTATATGCTTTTGTAGACGTGCAAGATAGAATGAGGATAGCTTCTTCCACATAGCGTAGCAACCAGTCAGACACAACGTTCCTGGCTCCAGTCTTGTAATTGTATAACCGACCAAGTACGATTACATCAAAGACGCAGACCCTCCACTTCGATTCTGTATACCTAGATACTCTGTGAACACAGCATGTGCGCCTCGCAGATTGCGTATTGAGTGGCCTCAATTCGTTCAGATTCCCTCGTCTGTGCGGTTATTTAACGACCCGCAGTGTGAGCTCCGAGTGTTCTTCAATAGAGAGCAAGAACCGGAGTACCTTGCTAATTTAGTTTCATTTATCACTAGCGCGTTTATTTAACGATAAGTAAGACTTGAAACTCGTCTACATGTAAACGACTGGGTGCCTGTTTATTAAACTCGTCCTCGAGGACTAAACTAATTGCACTTCAACAAGTAAATACCTACTCACGCCACTAAGTTTTCAGGTTTACAAGTTGACACTCTCTAAGCCAACAGCCAATGTAGGCTGTAGTCATATTCTAGTGCCGTTATACCCGTGAATATCAAGGTCTCTGGTCATTATAAACACTTTTTTTTTGTAAAAAAAAATATTTTTCTACAAGCTAGATTTCAATGATTTACAATTTTATCTGCAGTTCTTCTTTGGTTATAGGGTCCTTGTATTTGTAAGAGATATGTCATTTATGATTCGCAGACAGACCTCCAAGACATGGATGAACTCTAGTCCACTAGTCACTGTTGTTAACAGAAGTTGAATGGCTTTGACATCCAACTAGTCGTGTATAAGTAGGGACCGAAAAAATTCGCTATTTTTGTACAGGCAAGAATTCAAACAAATGTAGCATAGTGTATCTTTCATAACTGGCCCTTGGCTCATTTGACACCGTGAGGATCGTGAGCCAATAAAGAAGTAATTAAATGCTGACCCAATTATTTGGAATCACTGTGTAAGCCTTCCTGACTGATTGTGTGCACATATATTCTTGGAGTCTATAGAGTCAAGAGGTCAGTGAAGCTGTGATACTTTTACCCATACATACTTATTTTAATTCCTTATGTGCACATCTGCAGCTATACTTCCATGTCATTGGCAGCACGCCATTGTAAATAGGCATCGCTTATTTGACAAGTGCCAATAAAAATGAGGTTAATAAAACACACATTCTTTGGATTCGTGTGGGAGACAAACCATATAATCACTTAACATGTAGAAGAACTGCACTCGTGAACTTAGGGGGGGGGGGGGGGCAGGGTGTTAGAAAATTGTATTACATTTTCAGTTTTTGAACCATTAAATTTGTTCAAATTGTATTATTAAATTTTTCTCTTCGATAAAGCGTAGGATATATTCTTGGCAAACAGCTTGACATAAATAATAATGGAATCTTTTATTAATTTGTCGCGCAGAATCGTTTCAAGAGATTAATAGGTTAACTTCTAAGAATTCACTTGCAATGATTCTCCATAGCAAATTAATGAAAGATTTCATTTTTATTTCTGTCGAGCAGTTTACCAAGAATGTTTTCCATGCTTTGTCGAAGAGGAAATGTTGATAATACAATTTGAATAAATGTTATGGATCAAAAATTAAAGATACAATAAACTTGTCTAACACCCCCCCACCCCCACCTTAAGGTACTGAAACAAGTTGTTACGAAAATCTTTTCACCAAAATCTTGGCTCCCTAATTGAAAATGGAAATCTGGAAAATAGTTTTTTTTTGTTTGCACACAAGCTAAAATTCAAACGACTGTAAGTTCGGGTCACTTTCCAAATGGTCCTTGTCTTGTATGAAACCACTTTGATGAAACTAAGCCGGTAATAAGCATACAACTAAATACATACCTAACCATGTCGTATCACTGCGTCAGTAAACACCTAATCAGTACACAGTAAGCACATTGAGGTAAATCTACTCTAAATATAATGGAAGCTAATTATCGCTATATGTAAGGGGAAATTATTCAATTCATGCAAATGAAAGTTACACAACTGGTAATGTTATTTTTCATTACATGTTCGCGCAGGCCAGTGTGGCGATTTTTTATAACGCACGAGCGAAATTTTCGAGTCGTTTGTATGGCGAAAAAACAATCGTTTGGAAATTTCCACTCACGTTCGCAAACCAGATTTCGCGCAAAATGTTGGAGAATCTTCCCATACACTTAATGAGTAAAATTACGAACATCTTTTTATAGATTGCCTGCTTGTGTACACAAATATAGGAGCTAGCCTACTGGTCAATGGACATGCGAATTTTCTGGTCTTTACTATTGAGTGAAGCTGTGTTTACCTATAAGTAGGAAGGGAATTAATGGTGAAAATATTTTTGCCCCACTATGTTTCAGTGCCTTACGTGCACACCTGCAGCTCAACTTCAAGGTTATTGACAGAGTGTTTTTGTGCAGAGTCGTTATTAATTTTACTGTGCCAATCAGTACACGGATAACTGTCCGATAACGTCTGTGATTTGCGGGTTTAATCTCCACACGCAGGAGTGTTACGGCATCCAATCCCTGACCACTTAGCAGAGCTGCAGGTACGTACGTAAGGTACTGAAACTAAGCCCTGCAAAAATCTTTTCACGAAATTTCCTATCTCTACCTATAAGTATGCTAGCATCCAAGAATATTCGTGTCCTGAACACAGCAACTGATCGTTGGCTGTTTTTTGACCCAGTGCTATCAAACTATTAAACCTGTATTCAGTAACTTATTAATTTTTATTTTCGCAGCACCGTCCAGGAGGTATCAGACCTCTCAAAGTCCAATTGCGAAAGTGACATGAGCTTTGAATTGTAGCTTGTTCACAAAGAAAACGCGAATTTTTGAGGCCCCGACCTACAAGTATAGTAAGCCTGTTGCGCGATTCAGCACGCGCGTGGGCGTCTTCGCGCCGGCATATTGATCACGAGGTCGCATCAAACTTCGCTCAGGCGCTGTCCGGCCTTTCCCCGCACCTGAGAACAATGCTTCCTGCGAGCTTGTGCAGACGGCGAGTCGACTACTGCGACTCCCTTCTTCCTCGGTTAAAAACACTTCCACCCCGCACACTACTCACTCACACACACGCACGTGCGCGAACCAAACATATCGGAAATATCGGCGCAGGGTGGCGGTAAGCGGTGGCGTCCCCCAGTTTCTGGTACCATGTGGGCTTTCGTGGTTTTAACCTTCGCTAGAGATGATGGTTTATCGCGGGAAAACTTGACTCTTCTGGTTTTCAACGTACGTTCTGCCAGTGAGCTTTTAATAAGCTGAGCATACGTTGAAACCCAGCAAACAGCCAAGTTTCCCCGCGATTAACCATCATCTCCAACTACCGCCTTTAAAACCTACGGTACGCCAATCTACAGGATGTTCAAAAATTAAATACCCAAATTGATAGGGAAGATTGAGACAAGTACAAATTATTTCGCCGAATAATTATGTGTCGGAAACAAATAGTTTGCGAGTAATGGGTATTCAGGGGTATCGGGTGCGATTCAGGAGACGGCTTCGGTAATTGTTTACGGTACTTTATTTATTGAGCAATATCACAATAAATGTAAAAAAAAAAATCAGCAGCATTAAACTCCGCGATTAGCTGGTATCGATGTTGCAGGGTGTCCCGTGTTCGCTTATGCGTGGATCGTGCTGTGTGTGTTTGTGCCCGCTACACACATTTGTGCACCTACCGGCGTCTCCGAGTCAACTAGGGCGAAAGACACTTCGATGTCAATGTAGTCCCACAGTGAGAAGTGGAATGGTGTTAGGTTCAGGAAACTTGTTTGTAGCACTAGCCTGAATCACTGTTGCAATAGCAACACAGTTTCGGTATCAACTTGGGAGTACTCTGAACTGAGGTTATTGGTGCTCCTTTTGAACATTTATTGTAACATTGATCGAAAAAAAGTACTGTAAACCATTACCATTGGTGTCTTCTCAATCACACCTGATGCCAAGAATACTCATTACTCCTAAACCATTTGTTTCCGACGTATGGTTATCTGGCGAAATATATTTGTATTTGTCACATTCCGTCATCCATGTTACTTTGGGCATTGAATACTTGAACATTCTGTATAGCAGAAAACTTGTCAAATTTATCGCACCATATTACTTTGAAGAATATATAAAATATTATCTGTAGCACCACTGACTTTTTATGATAAGAATTATGCACCAATTTGTTACAATGCCTTATTATGTGCAGAGCTGTATTTCTGTTTCATAACCAACGATTGAACGTTTTTTTAACTATCGTCTTGGTGCCCTACCACAAATCACAGACGTGTGGTACCTTAGTAACCTTCCTACCACATACACAGTTCATGCATAACGTCTTTGAACAAAGACATACTACCAAAAAACATGAAGCAGAGCTTCAGATCTATGTGTAAAGCAATGAAACAAAATGGTTCAAAACTCTTTTTTGCCAAAAATAAGTAGCTCTAACTGTATTATATATGTATGTAGGATGTCCAGAAATTGCCGCATTATAAGCGTTTCCTCAGCTCATCGGATACGAAAATGTTAGTGGCAAAAATCTTTACGATGAAATTTTACGTGTACAGTGGGGCAAACTGGCACGGCGTCTCCTCTTGCGCTCAACAGATATCTTACTACTGCTCGACCAACCAAAATGTAGCCCTGGGTAGGGGAAGTAAGAGCACTAGTGTTTCGAGGTCGCCGTGTGAAAGCAATGGAGGGGAATATCTTGGGGCCCTCCTTCCATGCGTACTCCATTCATATTATAAGCGACCATCTGTAGTAGGGTCTAATTAGGCCTGTGCAACCCAAGAAATAAAGGTAGGACAACAATTACCCTGTGGTTGTCACTTTTCACCTGACGAGACTGTATACACTGCTTGTCGCGACGGCCAGGCCACTTGCTCGCTATTGGCTGTGAGGATGTAGCGGGTCGATGGAGAGTAGGAGGGCACGGTATCTAAGAGAGGGGGATGGCTGTAGTTCACATATTTTCCGAGGACACACTTAGGTTTGTCGAGCAGTACCACTATTTATATATTATTATGGGGGCAGGTTCAAATCCTGAACATTCCAAATATTATTCTACGTTTACTCGACTTAACGTACATAAAATAATACCTGGACCTGTAACGCAGGAGGGGACTTTGCCGGTACTGTGTCGCTACATTGTGCGCGTAAAATGTCGTACAACATTTTGCAACGCAGGAGGGGACTTTGCCGGTACTGTGTCGCTACATTGTGCGCGTAAAATGTCATACAACATTTTGCAACGCAGGAGGGGACTTTGCCGGTACTGTGTCGCTACATTGTGCGCGTAAAATGTCATACAACATTTTGCAACAAACATTTTCGTTTCCAGTTTAGTCCAGAATCCGCGTGGTGTGCTTGTTATGCGGCTGTTTCTGGGCATCCTTTATACATATACACATACGGGGAAAAAAACTATTTCGGAAACGTGTACAGACTCGGCTGGGAAAATGTAAAATTCTTGTATGACACCCATCTGTGCAGTTAAAATAATATGTGCTTTCGAAGCCGTCTTCAGCAAAAGATCACGGCCTCCAATGTAACAGCCCTGCAAACAATGGTTATTCTAAAAGTGCTTTGAGCTTCCATATTGGAGTGGCTTTCCCTGATTCGTCTGTATGTAGGACAGACCAGCCAAACAAGAACGCAGCTGTAGTATGAGAGCTAAAAGCGCCATAATGACTACTATTGTTTAGAGGTTTGCGATGGTCTTACTATTACTGTACCGGTCGTTTGCATTTTACACCGAAACTGTGTATCCCTGATAGTAGAAACTAGGGACTGGTTGGGGGGGGGGGGGGGCTAATATACATTAGATGTTAACCACAACTATTTTAACCCTTTCGGTCACGAATATATTTTTGAGCTCAACTTCTACAGTCATGAAATATTTTTTGTGTGGATCATACTAAAAATGAGGGTGTTTCTCGGAAACACTTCTTAACTACGTACCAAGTATACATTGATGCAAGTATCAACAAAGGTTCATAACTTTCCACAGAAAAGGTGAATCGCTGATACGGCACTGGCTGTATTGGACATTCATTACTACCGCGTACAGTCCGGGCTATGAGTTTTCTTCACATGCTGCATGTTCGCGATTCCAGACACGGTGACTGGTGTAAGTGTTGAATGCAATTTAAAAATTCCAACCATTCTTTACGCTATCACGTGTGGTGTGTAGGACGCACTAAACAACCACATTACCCTAAATCTTCGGTAAATAATTCCATATACATATTTATATACCTCTAACGTAAGTAGGCCTGTGTCATATAATGTCTCACGTAATATGCTTAGCGGGCCCAACCTTCAACAGCGCCTCTTAATCCAGATGCCATGCTTTGTGTAAATATATAGTCGTATTATTGTTATTTAACAACGAAGCAACGTTTTTCAGTTTCGTCCACATTTGAATAAGCATTTAAAAATGCCTTCTTGTGGAATGGTTTGTTCCGTCTTTTGGCTGTATTTTTAACGTTCCGTTTGTAAATGTGAAAACAATGGAAACGGGCATTCTTATAGTTTGATCTGGTTAAATTTAACTTTAGGATATTTAAAATGGACATGCAGCAAAACTTGATGTTCAATATAACGTCACAAAAGTCCAGCCGACAGAAGATAAACTGCACACCAGTTCATTACCTCGCGCGTAGCGGCGATGACTTATTTGAAGCGCGTGCCTGGGCAACCTTACAGCTGCGATGCCTTCCAGTTTTTTCATTCACGCAGTTTTCATATTTATTTGTAAGTAGACGGCCTCAGAAAGTACACCTGGGGCAATTAGGTGGTGGTTCGGCACTTCCTTCGGCAGGGATGGGGGTAAAGGGACACTACATCTAATCGTGAACCCGAGGGTGTAACAATACATGTCAGCTACATGGCCGGAAATCGAACACGTGAATCTTGCCCCATCCGTCAGCAGCAAAGCGTTCGGTATTGGACTCACAAAATGACTAAATCTTATGCTTCCACAGTCATTATTTATGTTGTATAGAGATGGTTTTAGCAAACGGCAGGGACTCTAAATTCTGGTAAAACTATTTCCTTTTTCGCTAGCTTTTATCAATGTCTTCCGTGCACGTCTGCAGGTCTGGTTCGCCGTTATTGGCAGAATGTATTTGTGGAGATGCATCGCTTATCTGATTGCTCCAGTGAGAGTAAGATTACTGAGATACAATATATATATAACTTATGTATATAACATATATATAACTTACGGGTAAATCCCCAAGATTCTGAGAGTTAACAGTGACAAGCGCTGACCACGAAGCTGATCGACAGATGTGCAAGTAGACTTTTAAACAAGCTGGTGCAAATATATCTTGACGAAAATTAAGGGTTTCCAATAATGACGTTTTCTTTAAGGTAAGGATATGTAAGAACTCAAAATTTTCTTATATGCTTCCCGTAGGACTCGTAAATATAAAACAATTTTTTGACATCCGCAAGATGAAGGCTAATTAATGTGAGCATTATGTAATATTACAACACTTTATTTTTAGCCGTGAGTAGGCTCTTGTTTTAATTAGTTTATTGTACCAGGATATGATAGATTGATTCAGGTTTGCCTGGATTATTTGAGAAGGAATATCATGAGATATTTGAAGCATTGTTACAAAGGGTAGTTATAATGAATGGACTTATAGTCATGCGTAATTATTGCATATTTCTACAAAACCATTCGTGCTTAATGAAAAGCATTGGCTTATTTATTTTAAAAGTCATGGAAAGGTAAGGTAACTCATCTAAATATAATAGCTCAGAATTGTCTCTTCCGAAAGCATCATCACAATTAGTTTGCTTCTATCGGAATTTAATTTATGAATGCATTTGTGCCATGTATTTTATATTTTAATCGTTATCACTTACATTAACAAGGAATGTCTTTTTTATTATATTATTTGCTTTTTTTAAAAAGAGGAATACACTCTACAGCATGATTTATTCCGAGAGTATGTGTTGTAATTATTTTTATGGTAACAATTTTCGCCGGAATTTAAGGCTAAGTGACGCAGTTACAGAAATAAATACTCTGGAGGTATTACAAGCAATTATTTTATCCGTTTGTTTCTATTATATCCTTCATTCACTTCGACCAGCGGAATTTTTACCACCCTCCAATTCCAGTTAAGCAATTGCCATTCGTATCACTTAAACTACCACCAGGAGAGAAAAAAATAACATCCAAATCGAATTTCGCATCGTGTCATATTTGTCGAGTGATTCATGTAACGATATATTTTCATCACTCATATCGGAGTGTCCATAGGCTGCGAGGGACAGAACATGTGGGCGTGTGTGCAGATAGTGGAGTGGAAGGGGAGAATTATGTGAGGGGGAGGGGGATTTGTTGTTGGCAACGCCGCGAAACCGACCACAAATAACGTTTCCGAACTTCAGCCGCGACAACTTTCATCGCCGGTCCTAGCCGCGTAATCATTCTTTATCGTCTGCGGGCGGCGGTAAACTCGCTTCACACACTCGTCCGTTTGTTCGGCGATGGTGTAACACGGTGCTCCATTGACTTCCCCAATCACCCCTTCCGAAGACAGTTATATTAAGTCACGAGGTTAGCCTTGGTTGAGCAAAATTTAGCTTTCTGCGTTCAAACAGTAACCCGAGTAGTGTTTTCAACCGTCTAGTAAGTCATGATTAGAGATGATGGTATGTCGTGAAAATGTTTTGCGCCAACATACCCTTGAAAACACTGTAGTTTCTTGTGACTTGTACGATTGGGCGATATATATATGACACAATGTAGCTGTTTGTAGACCAATATCAGACATCAAATATTACAATATCAGTAAGGACCCCTGATTTTCGCAAAAATAATCTTGCATCACTTTGTTTTGGTGCCTTACGTGCACATCTGCAGTTCTGCTTCGTGGTCAGAGATTGGATATTCTGTCACGAGCCTTGGGAATCTACCGGCAAATCACAGACGTGTGGTGTTGCAGGAACGTTGTTGTAATTGGCTCAGTCAAATAATATACGGCTCTTCACATAGCACGCTGCCAATAACCATGAAGCAAAATCGCAGATGTGCACGTAAGGCACTGAAACAAAGTGGGGCAAAATTCTTTTCCCGAAAAACAGGTATCCCTAAATATCGGAATTTTAATTGGCTCAGTCAAATAATGTAATATCTCCGTGGAAGCCAGTAATCATGCCACAGGCTAAACGTGTGTTGAAACCCAGCAAACAGTCAAGTTTTCCCTCGATAAACCATCATCTGGACTCATGAGATTCTGGATTGCTTATAGCCTTTTAGCTATAACTAGGGGCACGAACTTTTCGTGAAAATAATTTTCCCTCAGTTTGTTTAAACGCTTTACGTGCCTATCTGCAGTTCTGCTTCGTAGTCGGTGATTGGATGTTTTAACACTCGAGTGTCTTGGGGTTCCACCCGCTAATCACAGACGTGTGGCGTTGCGGTAACCTTATCGTGATTGGCACAGTCAAATGAAGAGACGTCACTTCACAAGAACACACCGCCAGTAATCACGAAGCAGAACTGAATGTGCACGTAAGCCACTAAAACAAACTGGGGCAAAATTATTTTCGTGAAAAGTCCATGAACGTTTAGCTATATCTAGGGGCCGGAAAATTTTGCGGATTCAAGTACCTTCACGCTAGAATGCATTGTCCTGTGTATAATCAAGCCCCGACCATTTGTCCACTAGCTGTTACTCACTGGAGCAACGGACGATGAGCGAATACACGAGGCTTGAATATGCATAGGACAATGGATTCTAGGATGCGGGTAATTGAATCGGCGAAATTTTCCGGCCCCTAGCTATAACCTGATGATCGAGCAAATCAAATCTCGTGACTGAGCTAGCTTCCATACTAGTGGTGCGTGGTGAGAAGTTGTGAGGTAAGATACAGCGTTTTCACAGTACTGTACAATCCCGGTGATCGCAGCAGGAACAACCGAACAACTGGGTCCAACAGAATGTAATGCGTCCATTCACTAGTTAGCTCTGAGTAGAGACCAGGTTCACTGACGTGTAGGCTAGCCTCCAAGGATATATGCGCGTTGAAGCAAACAACAGCTGTTTATTAGCTGCTCGCTGAAACAGTGATACGAGCCTGCGTTGAGTTACATTTATATTATTGGCTCAGCGACTTACACGAGGTGTCAAATAAGTCAAGAACAAATTATGAAATTGACACGAACTTACAGTTGTTGGAATTATAGCTTGTGTCTCAAAGAAAACACGAATTTTTCAGGTCCATAGCTATAAGGCATCCATTATACGTAGAGGTATGTACATTTCGCAGATACATTCCAAGTCAGGTTGAACGCCAATTATGTATACTTCATTGTAATGTCTGTGACTTGCTGGCGGCTGTTACGAAACGCGTTTGACTACTGCAAGCCAGTAGTAAATAAGGAAATAATGCGAAGTACTATCGCTCGCTACCTGCTAGTACGGTTATAAGCCAATAGATATTCGATTGTGGCCAGTGGGTGTATAGGACTGACAAGTCTAGGCTGCTTCCAGATGAATCCGCGAAATTGACGTACCTCTAATTATAAGCGTTGTTTGACGTCCGCTGCTGCGCAACTACGCCTGAGAGGCTGACGTGTATACGAGAAAGTAAACAAGTACAGTTTAGAACAAACGCAGCTTACCTTGCAACACAGTCACCACGCGCCACTGTTACCTTCGCTAAAATAAAAATCCTGTGAGTAAGGTACCTGAGAGTCAGGTTATCTCACGCCAAACAGAAGACTTGAGACTGAAAGTCCTTATGCATCTGCTCGGCATGTAGGATGACATGAAATGTGAAGTTACAATGAAGGGGCGCCGAAATGAAGAGGGATATCCCCAAGAAAACCCGCCGACAAGCGGAACTGTCCGATACGACTCCCACGTGCGAAAATCCAAGATCCCACCCCACCGAGGATCGAACCCGATCACCTTGTGGGAGGCGAGTGGTGTGACCACTCGACCGCCGCTGCCCCATCTAACCCTATCAGGTTAGTTGGCTAAACCGCCTCAAGTCGGAAATCCGTGTTAAGGGCCTCGTCTACCACGCGCTTAAAATGCGTTGAAGCGTGTTCGTAAATACGTTTTTTTTTTTTTTTAAGAAACTGTTCTACATATGCCTAATGCGTCTATGTACGAAAAGAAAATACGCTCCAAACGATGACTGAAGAGTTGTTCCAAAGCATCACTTCGATTATAAAAATCATTTCGGGGCTCCTAAAAATGGCTAAAAACAGCTTTTTCAACCTGTTATATTTGAAAGATTACTCACGGGATTCGTGTGAAACTACTCTTAGGAGCATACAATGGACTTAGCTTAAAACTTTCCACCAGTAAAAGGGCGGGGTCACCACTGAAAGCGTCAGTCAGGCGAGTGTATATATAATTGTAATACAATATAAACAGAATTTTAGGAAGCCGGCACAGAAAATATTATACCCTATAAAACCACATATTTTAACGATGCGAGAAAATTATTGGCCACATTCACATTGATGACTTTTTGGTGAAGTTTTTGTGACGGCGAAATTTTATTAAATTGTTTTCGTAGTAAAATATTATGAGAAGGAAATGAAGACTCGCTATACACACATATGTATGTATGCATGTAATTTATGTTTCAGTAAATACTAGAAAAGTTTGATATCCGTGCTGGCACTTATTATGTGGCACATTGTCAGCCTTCCATCATTCGCACACGGAACAATTTTCGGTGTATTACCGGAGATAAATATGTGTTCTACCCGCCTACAAATTTGAAATGTTATGATCCAATATTATCATTTTTAAAAATTACCTCATAAAACCCATTTTCGTCCACAAGAAACTAAGCTTTAAACTTTATTGGTGGGACTGAAAAAATGTATACACTTGCGAGTAATGTTACTTCAATTACCCTCAAAGTGTAGAAGTACAAGTAGACCTAATTTGTCACCTAAGAAATATTTCCAGTTGTAGGAACCAAAATTCTGTTTAAAGTATCAGCAATAAGTTCTGTAGCTGATGCAAATTAGCAAACAGTTAAACAGCAATAGCTACGCACTGAAAGAAAAATTGCAGTGGGATTTATATACGTAGAAAATTACAAACTGTAACTGTCGCATAGCAGGGCAGAATGTGATTTAATTCACTCAGGTAACATAGATTCGAATTTCGCTATCCATCGTTCCAACAAAGCAACGCTCGCCAATTTCGTACGTCTGCTGTGGTTTACGTTTATTTATGTGTCATACTTCATAATATATTACCCTTGATTTTCGCGAAAATATTATTCCACTAGCTTGTTTCTATGTTAGATTTGCACATCTGCAGCTTTGCTTCGTGGTTATTGGCAGAGTGTCTCTGTGCAGTGACTTCTACCAGTTGACTATGCCGATCAGAATAAGGCGGGTGCAAATCGTTTGTCCTAAAATCGTTTATCCTAATCGTAGGACAAACACATTTAGGACAAACGAAAAAAGGACAAACCCGTTTAGGACAAACGACTTCAGTACAAACGACTTTAGGACCAACAATTCTAGGACGAACGACTTTAGGACAAACGAAATCGGGACGAATGATTTTAGGAGAAACGAAATTAGGACAAACACACTTTAAGAAAAACGATTTTAGGACAGACTAAGTCCGAGATAAGAAACCGCAAAAATTGGGGTTAGAACACATGAAATTAGGACCAGCGCTGCGCCCCCAATATGGATCTGCAATCCCACATGTCTGTGATTTCTTAGGTAATTATAATCCTTAGACTTCGATAGTTAAAGACTTCGTATTACTGACCATGAAATTTCATACATGAAATTTAATTTCTGAGAAAAAGGGTAGTTTAAAACACATAAAATAAGCCACAATAATCCACCGGATTGTGCGTCCAGCAGAAATCTCAATTCACGACTTCTTCCGTCATGCGAGTTAGGCAGGCAGTAACGCCATAAAAATATCTACACAGTGAATCATATAACAGTAAAAAAACAGTCAGTAGTAACCAAGCCATAATGCATGTATTCGCGTTAACCGCTTGTCCATTACTTTTCTAGACATGTCTAAATTAACATCATCATATTTATTTATACGCAGATAACAAAATACTACCAAAATATTGACTACAAACATTTGATTTTGCTATTCCAATGTTATTTAACTCATAAAACGTTCGTTGCAGCGTTAGACTTTCAGTGAGATATTTTTACTTTTGTCGAAACACAGAATAATTATGATATTATCAAATGTTTACCAACATTGCTGCAGATAAATTATTGCAGTTTTTTTTAGTCTGTGTAGACCTGTGCGTTAGAACTTTAAAAATTTTTTCAAATGTGGGTCTTAAAATAAGTCAACCAACCGAGAAACAGAAAACGAGTTTAAATCCTTGTTTGAGTGAAATATTTTTTGTGACGTGTGATAATTGTTTGTATCAATGGTAAGTGGGAAAGTTGGCGTCGATTCACGAGCGATACGTTTGCGGCCGGGCCTTCGGAAGCCCACGTTTTTATATTTTATTTTTATTTTTTCCCCTTGCCGGTTGGGTGGTCGGTCACCGTTGGCAACGCCGAGCGTACCTGGCGACGGCTGCGGCTATAGAACAATTGCTACCGCGCCACCCACAAACACCCCCACCCCACCCCTCTTCAACCGTCCACCCGCCATTTTCTAACCCTTCTTCTAAACCCTCCCGCGCGACTCGACTGCGGCCGCTCGATAGCATAATGCGCGACCGGACGGAAAGATGTCGCAGTTAAATCGATCTGCGGCACGCATGTCGGGGAGAACTCACCCCCTCCTAGGCTTGAACCACCGCTTGTTTCCACCCAACATCCCCCTAACGCACCACCGCTTCGGCCGCAGGGCGTGACGGATATTGCTCGAGGCGCATGAAAACACCGAAGCCAGGGACAGGGGTAGAGAGGGTGAGGTACAAACCTCGCGAGGGAAGCAAATGGTTTTTATTAGATCATCCGGCTGAGGAAAGTTGTGGTAGGGGGACGGGGGACGGGGATATAACTGCATCGGCCTGCACGCCATAGAAATGCTGCAATTAACTAGTTATCCTGGTCGATAACAACAGTAGAAAAACCGAGTGCAGCGTTTCCTTAGTAGCTTAGAGCCAAGTGATGGTCACAAAACCTGCCTTACCTTCCCTTATCAACATAATCTATATCTTCCAACAAGTGTCAGAAAATATGAAACTAATTTACTTGCTAGCAATCTAAAAATGTGTATTAGACTAACATTTAGAGCAACAAATGTTAAAAATATGTCTTAAGGAATGCTTGTAGTGGGAAGGATACTGTAAATTAAGAACCGTATACAGCTGACGTATAAACATTGCTGCAACGTGTCAAGAGAAAAAAAAATTTTTTTAAAGAATTATTTTTAAAAATATTACTGAAAGTGTGTTCGATATCTTTATATACGAAAAGAAAATAAATTTGGAACTATGCTTTCCTATTTTTGTTTTTCAAATATTATGTTTAGAAACATGGTTTAAAGGCACCTCAGAATGGCTAAAAACCTCTTTACCAGACTGCTGTCATGTAAATAAATACCAGTCGGAATCGTAAAAATAAAGTAGAGAAGCTCGCATTGGACATTACTACACACTTTCCGTAAGAGTAAAAAAACAGTCACCCGCTTCAAGTCCCATAGAAAAAAAGCCACCGAACAGCCGTTCACCTTTCACCTTAGAAAAAAAAGCGTTGAAGAGTGAAAAATCGTTATTTTTATATGTATGAAATAGCGTTAGTTTTGTAGACATTACTTTGGAGTACATTTTCCACTTACAAAAACTGCTAAGCCAGTTTCCACGTAATGGCATTTCAAAGTCGAAATTTGCATGCTTTTACTTCCCACACCCCCGACTCATCCCGCCCGAAAACCAATTAACATAATTACACTAAATAATTAACAGTGAATGTAAATGTCACGGGATATGGATTAATGTATATAAAAATCCAATACAAAATATTATTGTATTTAAAAAATTAGCAAAAATTTTTAAAAATACAATATATTTTGAGTAGGTTTTTGGGTACTTAAAGCTGTATGCCCGTGACATGTACTTTCACTGTGAATTATTTCGTTTTATTCTATAGGTTTGTATTCGGGATGTGTATGAATTAAAAGTTCGCACATTTTGACTGAAATTCCTTTTGTAAGAGGAAAAAGTAGGCCTACTCCGAAGAGACGTCTGTAAAACTAATGATGTTTTATACAAATACAAAATTATGATTTTTTCCCCTTCTGAAACGCCCTTAAAGTACTGCGTCAGTTCGCTAGATGGTGGATCATATAACTCGCGGTGAGGATAACACTCTTCCTGTGCATAGCACTGTAGACGGTGATAAGGTTAATTTTACTTCAAGTTAGGAAGATAATCGAATAACTTATGTACGAATTTGGCAAGGGACGATTTCTGCCACCAGAAGCGCTGGTATCGGCGAGGGGAATATTTAATACTGGCGTTTATGGAATAAACTTCGGTTGCAAATCCAAACATTATCGAAAGACGAAGTTTGCCCATAAGTGCCAGCTTGAAATGTTCCCTTCACCGATACCAACGCTACTGGCGGAAGAAATTGTCCCTTGCGGAACTAATGACCTTAGCTTCATAACCTGTAGTAGAATTAACCTAAAAAGTGGTGACTAACAAAGAATAATACAAGTAATAATCGTCCAGTTAGAAGCTGCAGACCATCAAACCATTGTTTCGGCCTAAAAACAGAGACTATTTTTCGGGTTCACAGTAGCCAGTTAGTCGGAAGGTCCATATCTAAAGGCCCTTGCCTGAAGCCACTTATAACTAATAACGTATGATCCTTGGTATTCGCGAAGAAATATTTTAGCTTCAGATTGAATCTGTACCTTCCTTGTACATCTGAAGTTATTCTTCATGGTTAGAGATATGATGGTTTTAACTGTCAGCGTCTTAGTGTTCTACCTGCAAGTCACAGATTATTGGTGTTGCAGTAACCTTAATCTGACCGGCATTCAAAAAGTACGTCACTGGACCAAGACGAGCTGCCAACAGACATGACGATCTGTAAATGTACACGTGAGGCCCTGAAACAAGCTGATAAAAGTATGGTAGACTGACCACACATCGTGATATACCTAGAGTTGATGGCCCTAGGTCGTTCGGGATAAAGTGAGCACTAAAGATTTAACCTTTGAAAAATATCACTAGTCGTTACTGCAAATAATTCAACATCAAGAATAGTTACCTTACAACTTGTACGGTTGACAGCGAACTGTTGAATGTAGTTCTGTGAATTTAGCTATTTAAATACAACACTACAGAAGTAAACTCAACTGTAATTGACATATTCGTATTTTATATAATTAGTAAACCTATTTTTTCAAACTATATAGGTTTCTACTGAACGCTTAATTTATTTTACGTGCGCCAACATCATGTGACGTTTCCAAAGAGGTTCGATATTTCTGCCGTTACCCGTTACTCTCGGAAAGATACGATTTGCCTGAAAATATACATTTAGCAGGAGTTTTTGAGTGCTCACTTTATTCCGAACTGCCTATAATAGCACGTAAACTTGACTGTTTGCTGGGTTTCAACACACGTTCAGCTTACCAGAAGATTACTGGCTTCAGCTTGTACTTGGAGCTGTTATCCTATTTGACTGAGCCAATAATAATCCCGATATTGTAATATTTGATACCTGCTATTGGTCTGCAGATAGCTACCTTGTGTCAGAAGTATAGGCCTATCACCGAATCATATATTTTGCAAGAAACTACAGCGTTTTGAAATGTTGGCAGAAAACGTTTTCCCGATATACCATTATCTCTATTTATATATATACCTTAATGTCAAAACAAATCAATTTGCGGGCTTCACAAAATTGGAAAGGTCTTGTACAGAGAGTTAAGTTGGTTACCAACAAAGAGAAGGCATGCGTAGTTTCGGCATTAAGTTATGTATCAAATATAAGATCACATTAAAAATTATTAACATATTTCTGTTGCTGAAGTTCGAAGTCTCAGTATCGCAAATTGGGATTAGGTTTACCCTATATTTTCGCAGAAGTTACTTCCCCACCAATAATTAAATGCGTAAAAATCAGAAACGCCACCACGGCATTTTATTTCTTTTTGCATGTGTATGCTGAAGGCGATGAACAGGTAAAGATAGGAGCATACTCTGCTTATTTTATGGTTTTCTTTTATTTGTTTAGTCTTCTTTGATAGTCATTCAATTTGCAATGGAGTACGTCCAAGAAACTGAATCCAGTCATGCATTCCCATTGCACAGTTCTTTCAAAAATCATAAGAATGTTTAGTACAGTTAAACACACTTTTTGTTAGAACAACGACATGGATATTTGACGGGTTTTATATATTGTTCGGTCACAAAATTTATCGTTGGAATGACCTACCGGGAAAATAAAAACCACCTCTCTCTTGTTCAGGGAAAAATATAAATCCTGTTACCTCATTAACGAGCTGAAGTAGACCATAGACATTTACGATCAAGTGTATTTGTTAAAAAGTTCATACATTCTTCATTATTCATTATTTTAGTACACTTAAATTTAATGTATGTCGTTTGTAACAGTAAATTTAAATGTTACTTTTTATGTACTAGCACGTACCAATTTTAAACGAGCCTTTCACTAAATTTTATCTTTGATGGATAAATAAAATAAATTTTTTTCGGCGTATACAAACTTATACATGGTTGACTGTACCAAATATTTTGTCTCTTTGCACGCTGTTTATGGTTTATTTTTATTGCATTATTTGAATTTGTAACATTAAATGGAACATAAATTGATGCTAAAATGTTGATTGAATTCTGCAGGAATTTGAAAATAAACATAGAATAAACAAAGGTTAATCTTACAAAAATAGTTTTAAATTTTCTTGAGCTAATGTGATTGGCCAGAGTGACGTATTTCTGCAGTTTGAATATGCGCTACAGAAACATGGGGCTATAAATTATTCACCGGAGACTTGCCATACTAACAACACGTTTCCTGAGAAAGTTGAAAAAAAAAAAAAAAAAAAAAAAAAAACAGTATTCTTCGATTCTGTTTCCCTATCGAATTTCAAACACTTGAAAATTCCAGTTACTATTTTGAGCGTTCTCTTGTGTACCAGAGTATGGTTACGATGTTGTGAATCGAGTGTCCTTCTAAAATAAAAGAGTAGAAATTTCTCATAAGTAACGTAAATTTATTTCGCTTACTTTTTTTTGCTGCTACAGCAGTTTTTTGTAAGACAAAACGTTTTAATTGCTAATTTATTACACTATTTATGGCACAACTGTAGAGAATTTTACGGGCACACGCAAACGAAATTCGAGGTGAGTGGAAAACCGATACATGAATGTTTTATAGCGGAGTGTAATTTCCCTTTTCCGATATTTTTTCCCTTCGTTTTCAAGCTACTTTTGTCGACGGGACAGAAATAAAATGGCCGTGGAACAAAACGTTCGAAAAAGAATTAGACCTTGGAACAAGCTTATTTCAGGTCGGTTTGTCGGCTGTTTAAGGCACACGCACGCCCGTCTGTCACGCTGAATAATTTATCGCCAATGCTCTCGAAACAAACGAGCTTTCCTTTTTTAATCATCGTTCCATCGATTAGACCGGCCGAGCGCCAGTTCAGCAAATAGCTGTTGAATCCGTGAGCATTTCCTGCTGCGTAGAACGCGGCTTAAAGTATTAAGAGCTTACCAGGGATGAAGTTGCTCAATTAGTTATTAAGTCACATAAACGATCATTTAAAGCTAATTACTTAAAATCTTACAGTGCTATCCATATTTTCGTCTGTGCTATGTTTTATCTTGTAAGCTGTATGGTTAGAGACACTGGAAAATCGCGGGAATAGTTTACAACTTGCTAGGCTCCAACATACTGTATGTATCACACAATGTTTCATATCGACATTGGCTATCGTTTATTTGTAGCATTTGTTCTCTGTACAACAAACAGGCCCAGTTAGAACTGTACAGCTTGAACACACAGCGTGTGTGATTTGTCCCAAAACTATTCACACGTGTCACGGTTAATATACTATAGTTTATTGGAGACTATTTTTAACATTTTCGCGATTTTCCAGTGTCAATATTTATGGTCTATATAGCAGTTTATTTACTGTCAGATAGTTTTTATTACAATATGGCCCACCTCTATAGGAGGGAGCGTAAAACTGCGAAAATGTCTTGTGTTACAATGTTTTGCAGAACAACGTAATATTTTGCAACTTAGTTAAACGACGACTATTTAACAATGACGTGTTTTAACTGCTTACTGACGTATAATACAAGTTCTGTTGTGATGTGTAAGAAGTCCCCAGTTCAGTGTTAACACACTTATAATGAGTAGGCCATGAATATTTCGCGAAAATGATTTTGCTCCGGTTTGTTTCAGTGCCTTACATGTACATCTGCAGCTATGCACCATTGTTATTAGCAACATCAAACTTTCCACATTGCCTGTGCCTGTATTGTCACAACTTGTTCTTGTCTCAACGACTTAAATTATCATCTCACTCTCAGTGTCACTGACATTTAAACACTTTAGGTTATCACCGACACAACTTAGATCACGACAGGCCAGCGAATGCACCTCTGCTGAATTATTTATCGTATAGATCTGTGTGTGTGAAACGTACGAGAGACATAACAGGCAAGCACAACATAGCCTAGTATGGCTTCATGTGTGAATCCAGCTTTACTGGTTTCTGCCGGGTATACCGAGATTATACAGTACTGAGCAAACACCAGCTTACATTGTTTCCGATCACCACACGCCACAGTTGTAGTATTAAGTTGGTAGAGTTTAAAAGTTAATGCATTCCGTACAGGAGAATTCATTGCCGCTGTGAAAGTGCTGCAAGATGTTTTATAGATGTCACCGCTGCGTTAGACATTTTGGTACAAAAATGGTTGTCCGAAAGTATTAGACGATTTATCAATTTGTCGTAAATCTAAGAAAATGTGGTTGCAATCTCTATATATATAAAAATGAAAGCTGACTGATTGACTGACTGATTGACTGACTGACTGACTGACTGACATATCAAACTGCAGCCCAAACCACTGGACCTAGAATCGTGAAATTTTTTGTGGGGGTTCCCCTCAGGTCGTAGGCGAGCACTAAGACGGGATTTTTCGAAATTCGACCTCGATGTGGGTGAAAAGAGGTGAAATGTGTTTCCGAAGAAACGTCGATAGAGCTCGAATCCGACGGTCAATCGTCGTGATTTTTACTTTAATAGGACACTCGTAAAAATGCATATTAGCCATTTTTAGGTTTTTTCGAAATTCAACATTTAAGGAGGTGAAAAGCCCTTAAATGTGTTTCCAATCAACTATCGATATCTATCAAATCCTTCGGGATAGAGAGTTGATATTCACTTCAAAATATTGCTTACGTAAATACCCAAAAAGTAGTTTTAGGTTTTTTTGAAATTCGACCCCCAGGCAGTAAAAAGGGGCAAAATGTGTTTTTAA
>PNEQ01134725.1:5506-52722 GCA_003012365.1 Medauroidea extradentata | reverse complement strand
TAAACTAACTCACCAACCCACTCAAGCGCTCATTATCTCGACCCACACATCCCCCATACACTCATACATTCACACACAAACATATGTACTCTTACCGTCTCACCAACACTCATACATTCACACACAAACATATGTACTCTTACCGTCTCACGAACACTCATACATTCACACACAAACATATGTACTCTTACCGTCTCACGAACACTCATACATTCACACACAAACATATGTACTCTTACCGTCTCACCAACACGCAGACGTGCTTAGAAAGAGAGGGTGAGAGATTTTAGTCAGCGCTCAACAATGAGGTCTTTAGCGCTGGTGAGATGTGTCATGAGATGAGTATGAAGCTACGGCGGAATGTAGAGGCGGGGGGAAACGGGAGATCTCCGAGAAAACCCGCCGACCAGCGGCGTCGCCCGACACGATTCCCACATGCGAAAATCCGGGGACCGATCCCGTCAGGAAAAGAACCAAACCGGATCATCTCGGTGGGAGGCGAATGGTCTCACCATTCGGTTATTGCGTCCCCTGTGCTTGGAAAGACTTGATATAAATTTATATACGTACTAAAACATGAATAAATTTCTTAAATTTATCGTATTTTGAGAGAGCCAAGGTCGTGGAGACTGTGTTTACGAGAATTGCCGATTTGTATTTTTTTTTTTAATGGGGAAATATAAACGTGCATTTTGCTTCTAAAATCTAACTACACATGATTACGAGCAAGTTCTCGTAAAACGATAATATCTTCAAACATTGGCCTTCAGCAGCAAGAGTGACAAATGAAAGCATCTTCAGAATGCCACAAATGAAGTTTCAAAATCCCTGCGAACATAGTCGCGGTAGTTCAGTACATTATAGACTCGGTAGTTACAGGAATTACAACATTTACCATTCAGCTACAATCTCTGGTCAGAGATTACATGAAGGGTGCACAGAAGCAGCACGTTTAATTTTCCCAGAGACTAGTTTCAAAAGTAATCCAAACAGCAATGCAAGAAAAAGTATTTACGTAATTTTGCGGTCTTTTTTTCCTTATCTGGACAACAAACTGGTGAGAGTTACAAGGCTTGAAAGGGGAAGTAATTATTTCATGTCACGCTGCAGGCCAGGGGAGAGTTAGATATTTTCCCCTGACAAAAAATAAGCACGTTTCTTGCTGACTAGGAATGTGTCGTTCGATGCTGTTTCCTCACAGTCTCCTTGTTTTTGCTGCCGTCTGGCCGGAGAGTGTTGGCAGCACTTTCAACGGTCGAGTGGCACCACTCGCCTCTGCACCGGGCCGAAGTGAAGAGTCGTCAAACTACTTGTTCCTTCCTGAAATGAAGGTCGCTGCTTAGATTCCAGCTCACAACCACCTCCAGGCATCCGCAACTCTGACACTGATCCTTATCACATTTACACCAAGTGTTAGCTCTGCGGTTTTACAACCACTGCATACAACAATATACTTCAGTACTGAAACAATGTATTTACGATGTGGTCTCTGAAGACTTTTGCAACTTGAGTGGAGGGGGTTAAGACAAATGCAAATTTCAAACGAATGTTGCTAACTAGTTGAAACCCTACAGTAACACGAAATATCTAAGAAACTATGAAAATAATTACGACGTTAAGAATATAGTCTGCTTGTAACGTAAACATACCGACTGTATCCTTCCTCCGGAATTATTTATATGATAATGCCAACTGTCGTTTGTTTATTAATTCGTTAGAAATCACATTTCCAGAACATAATCTTTATTTCGAAAATTATTTCTTGTAAGTGTTTGTTGACAATTACTTGGGCTACCTTCTTGCTTTTTGTTTTATATTTACGTGCATAGTCTTGTATTAATGTGGGTTTTCAGCTATTAGCAAAATTCCCTTTCAATGACTATGTCCGTGACAATTGTTCAATTTACTTGTATTAATATATAAATTATTACAGCGTAGTTTTCTTATCTGACAACCGGGAAAGTATATTTTAATTTAAACATTAAAGTCATCTTAGCAATAGTACAATAACTGATATAATGTTTTCAGAGGTTTGTGATTCAATTTCCACTTGCAGCGCTAGAAAGACGCAGTTAAGATCCACATTGCATCAGACTTATTCGTTACAAAATTATGCATTGAAATACATTTATTTTAAATTAATCTGTTTAACAGAAGTATCGTAATTTTTTTTACATTCTGGTTTTTGATCCTTTGGGAGGTAACGATTTTCAAAATTATGTTCGAAGGCTTGTTAGTCCCATAATAATGTGGACCTCCTTAGTGGTAGACGAACACACTAGCCGTTTGACCGCCCCAGTCTCGATTGTAGTATGTGCATATTTTTCAAACTGTGTTAACCCACAAGAGCCTCGTGTAATTAGTTGACGATAACAAGCAATTCACATACGCCATCTTCATATACACCTCATCCGTACTCACCAAACACACACACACCGAGTCTTACACAGAAGATGAATCTGGTATAGGCGGTTAGGGATAAAGTGGATATTCAAAAAAGCCCTGTTGAATCTCTATTTTCAGCCAATTCGTATCCTCCCGCGCGTACGGCAAACGACGGGCAATGTCCAACGCCTCTGGACACTTTCAGTCGATGTTTGCTCGTGAAAGACAAATTGCGCAGTCTGTAGAAACCTACGTAGTTTGTTTTAAATAAGTTACCAGCGCTCAAGTGGCAGAAATTTTCCCTGTGCCAAACTTATAACATTGATCTTTTTAACCTGTAGTAGAATTAACCTTAACACGGTGCAAGCATTCGGCTATCATCGGATGGAATGCTCGGGTACTTCCGTGACTCGGCATCGCTTGCCTATCCCCTCTCTCACAGCATCGCTTCCCTTCCCCTCTCGTAGCCAATGCGGGCCGTGCCTGGACAAATTCCTTTTCCCACGTAGACAAGTCACGCAGTATCAAGACCGTGGAGCAGCGATGCGTCTTCTCTTCTTTACCAAACATTATCACTCGCTCTTTTTGATATCGCGTCGGCATATTTCTCTCTCTCTCCCTCTCTCTCTGTCTCTGTCTCTCTCTCTCTCTCTCTCTCTCTCTCTGTCTCTGTCTCTCTCTGTCTCTGTCTCTCTCTCTCTCTCTCTCTCTCTCTCTCTCTATATATATATATATATATATATATATATATATATATATATATATATATATATGTATATGCCATTAGGGCGTCGCCTACCTGCGTGTCAGAGGCTCAGACGTGACGGAGCTGTAAGGGCGACCGTGAATCGTGCCAAGTGCTGAACTATTTAGTGTATGCAAAATTTTCGCCAATCAATTTGTTGTACTATGGGACTCTCTTGTTTCTACTTTTTTTAAAGATAATAATAACATAATATAATAATTACTATTACTAGCTTAAACGAGAGCAGACATCGGAAATCTGATTGGCAAATTTGTTTAAAATGGTTTTTTGCCACGACAGCTATTTTTTTTTCAAAACAAGTAATTATACTGTTTCGTTACTTACATAATTATTTAAAACCATGCTATTTTTTTTACTGCCTTGAAAAAGTCAGCCAACATGAATAAGACGATTTTAAACAAAACTGCCAAATCAATTTTTGACATCTGCTCTCGTTTAGGAGTAAACAATTAATATCTCTATAAAAGTTGGAACAAGAGAGCTTGGCTTTAAGGGCTTGGGCCCGAGTTTCTCGACTTTCGAGAGAATTATTTTTTAAAATCCATACGAGAGTCGATATCGTAAAATTGCTTCGTAACTTTGTTGCAAATTGGTTTTACTATGAAATGTAATTTTTCGAGACTAACTGTGTGATGATAATAGCTAATGTATTAATTAAAAGGAAATTTCGTTAATTAACTAATTAGCAACTATTTTGCAGTCTTCTGACTCGACAAAATTAGAGTATGCGGTTTAGATTAGTCATAACAAAGTTACGAATCGATTTTACGATATCGGCTCCCATTTATGTTTTAACAAATAATTGTCGTTAAATGCGAAGAAACTCGGGCCCATGCCCTTAAGAGGAGTCCTTCGCGGTGTCAAATTTCCACCTTTGACGCGTGGTAACAGCGTAGCGATAAGAGCCAGTGTCCCACGCTTGACGAGAAGCATATCGCCTCTATTCGCAGCGCGCCTAACTGGCGTGCAAGGTTTCCGTTGTAGTCTTTTTACTATGGGACTTTAAGCGGTGGCCCCAATATTTTATTTTTGAATAGTTTGAAGTAAAGACAAACGCATGCCTCTCGTTTTGCAATTTACAAATTCAGGTAATATTTTCGGAGTTACAACAGTCTAAAAAACACGTTTTTAGCCATTTTGAGAGGCCCGAATATCATGTTTATAACAAGCGTGCAGCATTTTTGAAAAAATAGAAGCATGGTTTCAAATGTGTGTTCTTTTCGTAGGTAAACAGAATATGAATAACTTAAGCGGTTTCGCGTAGAAATGTATGCGCGTTACACGTTGCAACGCCGTCCATGCGCCAGTCGAGGACTATTCTTAAGCGTGACCATATATTTTTATTGGTGAAAAGTCTGTAGCAAAGCTTAGTGCAACTTCATATTACTGAAATAGATGGTTGCTATTTTATTAATTATCTTTGCACTTGTATGGCAACTAATTATGTTCACTATATTTTTTTCCCCACAAACCAGTAGCTTAAAAGTTTTATTCATACTTGATTTTCGGTATTTCTGTAACTTTTATATCTTTCCACCACTTAAACTGCAGACATTTGAAAAATTATTAAATCGCTTACTAGGTAGGCCTATTTACGTAGTTAGAGGTTCCCTGCAGAATTTTAAATTTTTAAATAATTTTTATGTTTGTACGATGTATATTTTACTTTATCGACATGTACTGTGACTATGCTGGTATGTTTTTGCTGTAAACTATTTGTGATGTAGTTTGTGGTAGTTCGGCCAGGGGTAACAAATAAATAATTAAGAAAACGAAAGAAAGTAATCCATGCAATTTGAAAATCGGATAATGATTAGAGACAGGAAAAATTCACAGATTCACTGACTTACGTACTAGCCTCAAAGAATATCTGCATACTCAAGACTGCTCGATAACACAATAATTTCACATGTTTGGGCCTGTGTTTAATTGCTTCTTTATTACTGGTTCAGCATCCTCTAGCAAGTGTAAACTAAGTCAAGAGTCAATCGCTAAAGTGACACTAACTTAAAGGTGTTCAAAACACACGCGCAGTGGTAGATACAGTCATACAGGAATTGTGGGGGAGGGGGGTGCTGTGGCTGAATGTATTATTATGTGTATATGTATGACTCCAGGTAAATAAAGTAAATTTGTATGACTTGTCTCTACAAGTGGTGTCCAGACGTGTTGTTGAGGGGGGTGGGAAGGGAGGGTGCGATAGGAAGTGAGAGAGCGAGCGAACGCCTGTGAGCGTGAGGAGAGGAAACGCTGACTCGAGGCGGGCGGCCGAGTATTTCCGATGATACTCGAATGATTGCACTGTGTCAGCGGCTAGACACTTCTCAGAAACTTGTAAATGTTTTCCAGTTCCACTTTAAGGTTATGGTTTGAATATAAAATATGTCTTCCCGCAGAGTGAGCGAAAGGGTGCAGCGAGAGAGCATCGTCGCTCACTCTGGCTCACTCTCTCTCCCTTTCGCCCGCTCTTCCTAGAATTTGGGGCAGCAGGGAGTACACTCTGTGACGTCAAGAGGGTGCGAGAGAGTGCTCTCTGGGCTATTTTGCAGACACAGCCTGAGTATTGTCATTTTTAACATCCGATGACAAAAGATGGTTGTTATAAGCTTAACATGCTTATCTGTATGTGACATCGTAGCTCTTAAACGGATGAACATGTTTTGAATTAATTAGAATTTTTTTTAAAGGAGACTTGATTTAAAAAAAAACCTGTTGGGCCGTTTGAAAACCATCGGCTCTTTTATAGCTGCTGAAGGGATTTTTTTACAGTTTTTAATTTATTAATTTCATTTATATCTCTCACTTTACAGTTTTAAAAAATCAATTTTCATGGGCTTATAACTTCCTTAATAATCAGTTTACGTATTACGTTCCTATACATTTTCTGCTTATTTTTTTCATGAGGTTATATCTACCGTGAAGTTTGTCGGTTGAATTTAAACTCATCCTGTATATTTAGACTCAACCTGCATACACACACATGCACACATATATATAGATACATACATAGATACACACATATTTTATAGTTAAATCATACATACATATATACCCAACCAGCACACAGACATCCTGAGGACGTCCGTAGGATGTGGGAACTGTCGTCCCTAGGACGTCCTAGGGAAGTTCATTTCAAGTCCTTTTTATGTAGGAAAAGTTCATAAGGTTGTGGTTGTTGACTGCACAGTTGAGGTTGCTGTGGGAGTTGCTGGTGCTGTATATGTTGCTGGTGGCGTAGAGTTTTCTGGTGCTGTAGAAGATATAGCTGTTGAGATTGTAGCTGCTGCAGATGTTTATGTGACAGTATGTGCTGCTGCTGTTGTTGTTGAGGCTGTAGGTGTTGATGTAGCTGTAGGTGTTGATGCAGTTGTAGTTTCCCTTGCAAGTATTGATGCAGCTGTAGTTTCTGGTGCTATAGAGGTTTGGGTTGTTGATGGTGGCACTGTTGGAGTTGTTACTGGTGAAGTTGATATTGGCGAGGTAGGCACTTTAGATGCTGTTGATGCTCTGTTGGCTTGTGTATTGGTATACACACAATTTGGCTTGAGTCAGTATTTACTCTAAAAAATTATTTTGGTTGACCTCGCTGTCCTACCTTTTTATTCTTATTACCCAATCATCTAGTATGGTACGTTTGTGAGACTCTAGCATTCTTGTGTCGGAGTTGATATTGGATTCATTTTGTTGTGTAGGTTTCTCGATTATCTATTTGTCTAGAAGAGTTTTATTTGACTGTGTTTCGTTTTGCATGGACAGCACAGTTTCAGAAATCTTGGATGCTAGATTAAGGTGCAGTCCATGCTTGGTACATAGATTCCTTTCTATCTCATTAATATCGACAATGTTCACATTCTCGTGTGTCATGCATAACTCCCTGTATTTCTTGTTAGTTTCTTTGATTGCGAGGTTAACACGTGATGTGTCGGCGAGATCATATCTGTGGGGTATTTTTACTACTACCACTTCTTTAGATTTTAGGACCCCCAGACTGCCATCAAGGGCTTGTTCCCCATCACTTCCCTGTTCTTTTGCTACATCGTTTGATCCTCCTACGATGACTACAGTTTTTAATGCATACAGGATATTTTTTATCACTTTAAAACTTCATGTTTTGCGAAACCTAAGGCACTAAAGCTTGAGTTGCTGCTGTTTACTTTTTGTGCAATATACCTTGCATGGCTGTCTCCCAGTATCAATAAATTATGTGTTCTGTTTCGGTTCAAACAGCTACTATTATTTTTTTTGCTTTGTGTCTATGTTTCCTATATTAGGCCTACCTTTTAAAGTTGCTTTGTTGAACCTCGTTCCTAACAGTTTTCTTGCTTCTTTTTTCTGATTTGCGGCTCCCATTGCCTGGTTTGTGTACTGCTGTGTTTCGTTTTTTAAAACAGAGAATTTGTTTTGGAGTGGTATTCTGAACCTTGAAGTTTGTACTTGTTTAGTTTGAACCACTCGTTTTTTAGCTGCATCGGTCCATGGTTGTAGCGAGGAGTCGTGCAATGACTTTGTGCTGGTTTTCTGTTTGGCGTGTTCTATTTGATTTGCTTCTTCCTGTTATCTTGCATCTCGATCTTTCTTTATTTCGTCTTGAATGACAGAAATTATTTCTTCTAGTGACGCGATTTCGTCCTGCATTATTTTTATGAGTTGGTTTTCTTCACTCACTTTTCCTTTAAACACATCATCTTCGTTCGGCGATTCTACCTTGCACGTGGCTCAATACTGATACGTAATTTGATTACAATTATGCGTGTGTTTAGCTGTAGAGTTTTATATATTTATTGTATATAACACTGTATTTAACTGAAAATAGTCTGACAAATCAGTCTCGATATGTATTGAGGTGTATGCAACGAGTTATATAATTAACATAGAGGGGCGGAAACGCTTCCAAAGTGAAGCCCAATTGAACGGCTGTTTTGACCTAAGAAAAACATGGCGAACAGCAGTGTGGCCAACATTATGTTGAAAATTCCGTCATATGTTCGCATAAAATCCATAACTTTATAGCTCCACTATATTCCCGCTAATCACAGGAAAAAATACCAGTGATTATTTTAATATATTATACTGTAATAATGTTTAAATTAGCATGATCTCTCGCGTTTATCAACCGGATACAAGAGTCTGCCATCTTATCTAGGGTCAAAATACCACGTTCAATTGGACTTCACCTCAGAACCTTGGAGATTTCTGTTTCCGCCCCTCTATGTTTACTATATAAATCGTTGGGTGTATGTGATGCTTGGAAATAAATAGGTAGGTACCAATTGCACTAATTAAAATGTCACTTCTTTATTTTTGTTTCGTTCACTCCTTGGCCCGTGGCCTCTACAAACAACTGGGAAGGTACTTTGGTGTCTGTGGTGACGTCATAGAGGAGGCGACAATGGTCTAGAATCCGGCGCTGGGCGGGTCACGTCAAACAATATCTTTGGCGTCAAATTCTAAGCAACCATCATGCCTTAGTTTTGTACCGGTCGCAAGGCGCTGCAGTCGCCTGTTGAACGGAATTAAATATTCTAACGTGAGTTTCCGACGTAGTTAAACTCTTCGTCTATGGTGTGTTATTTCGTCATCAACACACGCGTGTGTTCGTGTACAGTAGTTTGGAATAGTTGTACGAAAATCACTTACATATAGCATTTTAAACAATGGCAGAAGTACCCACCGAAAAATTGTCAAAGAAGTAAGAATGTATGCATGTGAAAAATAACAATTCTATTTAATATTAGGTTATGCTGTCCTGTGTAACCTTATGGTTAGGGTTGTACATTGTTTTATGTTCTACAACCAGGATATGAAATGCATCTTAAGAAAACACAGTTTGCAGTAGAATGTTTAAGTCTCGTATGCATAGATCATAATGTAAGTTAAGTCATTTTAGTTAACATCCTGCTAACATATTGAACAACACGATAAACAGAATCTGAATATTTACATTCAGACATAATCATCCTGCTCATTCATGTCCATTTACTTATTTTGTGTTTGATCCTTGAGTAGTTAAGACATATTTAGAAAGTGACAATGGTTTCTGTTGGCCTACCTGTGTGTGCATGTGTGAATGTGATGTGCATCGTGACGGTGTCTGCTAGCACAGACATTTTTTTGTAATGTATGTACAGTTACTAGATCTTCGCCAAGTTCATCTGCCCACAGTACATGGGTTATGCAGGAATGACAGAGGAGTGTCAGTGGCAGATTTACGAGGAGGGGTGGGGTGGAGAGGACGATGCCCTCACACCCTATGGAGCCTGTAGTGGGGGTGTTTTTTTAGTGTATTACTTGGTTAAAGTAAATATATTTGAAAAACAATACATTTATCCAAAAAAATATTTGTAAATTGTTCAACCGTGTACTTGTTGGGACTCATAACTGTTTATGTAAGCGATAGTTGTTCTTGCTCCAGAAACGCTGTGTGCTGTGCTTGTGGGAGGATATATTTCCTGTTTTTTTCTCTTGTGTGTGTTCCTTTTGACTCTTTCTCAACAGGAAGGCGAGTGGATCAGGACAAAGAGAGACTGACCAGGGCATTCTCACTCTATCATAAATAATGGCACTGTGCACGTCATGGTGGGGCGACAAACCTGCTAGGATGACACTATGTCTTTACAAACTCTGTCTATAGTATGCAGTGTTTTTACGTTATATTCTCAGGTTGAATACTGACCAGAAAGCATGTTAGTATGTCTGACAAGAAAGTAAACTTGTTTGCACTAGGTTATTTCAGTAAATTGCAGAAAAATGAAACAGGAGACGGCGGTGCTGATACTGTGACACATTTTTGTTTTTATTAGGTCCTTCATATTGTTAAAACGGTTTAAGGTCGTTCATGTGAAAAAATTCTAAAAATTTTAATACAGAATAGTGTTAGTTTTGATATGTCACTGATGACTACATTATCTTCTCAAGGACAATTTTTTAGCTGGTACAGTATTCCAATAACTCTGTGTCAAAGTCATGCTATGGGAACATATCCCAGTGAAAACATAAATAATTGTTGTGATGAACTAATTAACACTGAAATTAAATAAATTTCATAGGATGTGTGCTCTCAGTTATGAAAACACAAAGCAATATAATTTTGTATTTATAAAATTAGGAAATAAAAGATTTCTACTAGATATTCAGGAATTTTTTAAAATTACAAAAAAAATTTGTATTGTGTTTAGATATATAAATTTGAATGAATAGCCAGTGCTTCTTGACATTCACTTTCAATATACGTATATTGTTTCGTTTCATTGAGTCTGTTGGTGTTCTGTGGGTGTATGTTCACGTAACATTAAGTTTTGGAGTGCAAAGATTTTGGTCAGAGCTTAACAGAAGGTCTTCAGTGCGGATGAGGGTGGGGGATCCAGAAGATCCCCGAGAAAATTAGTCGACCAGCAGAACCAAATTAATTACCAAATTTTCCTGGGCGCGTATAACTTTTTTGGGTCTGCTTTGTTATATTTTCCAATGTGATTTTTAAGAACAGCATTACAGAATGTAGGTTTTCTGTAATATTTAATAAAAATATTTGGTTTCTAGATTTTGATGCAGGTGGGGCAGGTGGTCTCTCGGCGATGGATAGGATGGCAGGATGCTTTTCCTGAAAGACCAAGCTGTCTCAGGAGCGATTTCCACCGACTCCCTTGTCGGACTTTCCCCACCTCGCAGTGACGTGCATTGTGGGAAACTAGTTCTGCACCGGAGGCTGAGCCCCCGCAGCAGGCTTAGCCGAAAGAGAATGGAAGGAAGTTGCAACAATGGGGGTGTTGATTCCCCGGATAGGAGAGCATGAAGGTGCCGAGGTAGGGAGTTGCATCGGAAGGTGGGCAGTGGGTGAGGATGGGGTTGACACGGGAACTGTGGTGGAGGAGGGGGTGTGGAGCTAAGCGGCAAAGCCAGCCAACTATATCGTGGTCGTTGAGGGGTGTGCCTCGTCAGGCGGTAGCAGAGACTTCCGTTTGAATCCAGTATAGCCCTGTCTCAGGATCCCTAACCTGCAGTGCCCTCTGAACAAGTTTGGCGAACTCCTGCCTAGCCTTTCAACTTCCTACCTGATCTCGTAGGCATAGTCTGACTAACACTGTTAGAAGAAAAATAAGTAAAATTGCTGAGAAGATGGTAGTAGCCAGCACCCCTTTGGATCGCCTATATGGCGTAAAAATCAATGGTGTGACGAAACAATTTTTGGTGCTGGGCAGGCGGACTTGTAGAGGAGCGCTAGAAGTGCGCCTCAGCACATTCTTAAGCCTTTTCAATTCTCTCAGTCAAGAGTCGAATCCCTTCACTACTTAGAAAGTGCACAGTAAATTATGCCGTCTCCAGAGCATTATGATGAAAAAAAGCCTGGGAGGTGCGCTGCTTATGCTTCCTCCCAGGCTTTAAAATTACTTAAGACAGACCGAAAACAAAACTCCCAGGGTGATCCAAAATGATACAGGGTCATAGGAGTCTTAAGAAGGGTGAAAGGTAGGCGAGTAGGCCAACAACGGGTAGGAAAGTAGAGTTAGTGAAAAAAGGAAAGTTTATGGAATCCGCGTAGTTTATTGGCAAATGTCAACAATAGGTTAAACACCCTGTGCCTAGAAGCGTGAAGGCAGAAGAGCACTAGTTCCAGTGGGGAGAGTCTGTGAAGCAGGCCTCGGCGTCTCAGGATCTGGCTCGTGGACAGCGTAGCGTAGCAGCTGGCTGTAAAAGGCACTCGCAGTCGTGAGGGGGCGCTTTTGGAAGGGGTTGGGTGGTCGCTGGTCTTCCTACAGCTGTAACTCGAGGTACTGTAGGGGTAGATAAATCTACCGCAGCAGATAACTGAACCTTTTAGCAACAACAGTTGCTAGTGCTGGAGTGGCAGGTGTACTGCTACTGTGGTGAATGGCAACTGAATCGCAATTAGACCGAGTTGCAATGGAAATTGTGAACTGGATGACAGCTGGCTGTGAAGGCCCCTCACTGTCCTGAGGGTCACTGGTCTTCCATGCCTTGAGCTGTAGGTGTGTTGCAGCTGAACTGCGACTGAGTGGCAAATAAATAGCGAACTGGTCTTTGGTGGCCCCTGCTCCCTCTTAAATATCTTCTTCGGGGCGGTCTGTGGCAATTGGCCGGCCGCACGCCTAATGAGAGACGGCGTGGACGCGAGGGGTGGTTCCTCCCTCTCCTATTGTCTTCCCTGCGCTGCGGGTGGTGTGCTTACAGGCGGCAAGATGTCTTGTAGAAAATATGTATTAAATATCCTTGCCTTTGGTTTGTGGAGCGAAGGATAGCTAGGGAAGGGTTAGGAAGGTTTTTAAATATACTTTGCGTCAGGATAGAGTGGCACTGACGTGTGTTGGAGTAATAAGGGTTGACAGGATTAATGTTAATTGCAGGAAAATGGAACGGGCAGGATGAGGCAGCATCTTCACAGCACTAGACGCTGTGAGCATGCGTCAGTTCCAAAATGTTTTGTGCAATTTAGTTTAAGTATGCTTGTAAGAACCAACACAAAATATACAAAGACTTGTCAAAGCAGAATCTTGAAAATGTACTTGCTAATTGTTTTTAGATCAGGCCGAAGGTTTTCACTTTTGAAGCATAATTTATTCTAAAAAATATTACAGTTTCGTAAAGCAGTATATTCAAATTTCTTGTTTGAAAACTCGCAAAGTAGAACTATTTGCCTCCAAAAATCCAACCCCTGAAACCCACGTTTTTTGCTTGATGTGTGGGTATATCTACGTCTTGTAGCATACTTTCTCCTTCCCAAATCCCAGATTTGGATTTGCTTCGTACCCCCACTCTTTCTAAAATGATTGCTTAAATCTGCCGCTGCCTCCATGTGTAGAATATTCATTTGAAATTTTTTACGTCTAGTTACTGCTGATGTAAACAAATGATGTCCCATTCAGGGTGCCGGAACGAACTAGGAAGGACATGGGTACATTTCACCCCCGACTTCTGCCAGGGAGTGACACAATTTTATTTATTTATTTTTTTTCTTGCTGGTAATCTAGTAGACCTACTTCTGTGACATTTAATTTCATATATTAGTTAAGTCATCTCAGGATCAGAATATGTACTTCTTTGAGACACACACAAAAAAAGTTGTTGAGATTTCAGCTAAAAGATAGAAGACGGTGATGTTGGTACAAAATTGTAATCATAATTATTCTTGTTGTTATAAATGTAAAGGACTGAGAGGACAAAGTCCCGAACTCTGCTGTTCAAATCTTCTGTCCTCGGCTCTAGGGGTGAATTATGATGGGAAATATTATGTCTGAGGAACAACTAGCTTTCAGCTGTTCGTCGTGGTTGTAATTGGGGTAGTTATTTGTTCATTCCTTTATATTTGTTCATCATTACTTATACTTGTATTACTTTAAGGGAAAGTGCAGCGCTAAACATGAATTTTGGTTCTCTGGCAGTGGAGGAAAAGGAAGTTAGCCGCTGGAAGGGGAAGGGTTGCGGATGTGCAAAATATTGTTGAAAACCTCAGTAATTAGCTTAAGTTTATTGGGAATCACATTGGCTTCTGATTTTAAGTAAATGTGCGTGTGTTGCTCTGAAAATATGCTAGTATGAAGAGATCTACGACAAACACGTTACTGCAGTGGCAAAAACATGAGAGCATTATTTAGAATTTGACCGCATGATGGGATAGCTGCCACATCTTCAATATCTGCAGGCAATAAACATATACAATATTTTTAAAATTTTAAGTTTTAGTGTCTGTGAGAGATTTTATCATTATAAAAGGACTCATATTTTAATACATATTATTGTGATGAAACTATATCAAACTAGAACATCAGTGGAATGCAATATCGAGAAGACCAGGAATATTTCGAGAAACCCTATCAACCACAGTGTGATCATCAATTATTCAGGCTGTCTCCCTTCAGCTATGGAGATCTGGGCTAGGTTTACGGTGGTATCACTTTGGAAAACTAATTGCATAATGATAATAATGTATTTGTTTTCTGATGCGTCTTATTTCGCATAACATACACATTTGTTTCACCCACCATCCCACTATTTGATGCTCAACATGCGACTGTTTCTATTTCATAGCATCAGCACTAAAGACTTCATTTGTAACAACCACCCAGACATCACGGCCACAATGCCACCCCTTTAGGACCCTCCTATTTCAAGCTATTTGTCCTTGTCGAAGTATGTTAGTGCGGAAGTGGTAAGGGCGGCATTGGCTCGCGCGTCAACAACAGTATCATCTCTGCACGCAGACTTCGATGACTGTGTGATTTGTTCGTAATTCACTTTTTTTTCTATGACACTTTAAGTGGTTAGCACATAATTTTATTGCTAAAGAGAGTGTAGCCAAGTCCAATGCAAGTCTGTATCAGGGAAATAGGTTTTTTAGCCACGACAGTCTGAAAACCATTTTTGGTTGTTATGAGAGGCTCCAAAATCATGTTATCATTAAACGTGATGTGTTGAATCTACGATACAGTTGTTGTCTGAAGTATTTATTCTTTTTGTAGTTTAACACATTAGGCGCTTATTTAGTAGCTGCGAATGAAAGGCAGGATTTCATACACATTGCAGCGCTATTTTATGGCATATAGGCAAGCCCCTTAAATGGCAATGTTGTGTGAAAGCATCACATGTTACAACTTTTTTTTAAAATTTAACTCCTTTACAGAGACTTTACTAAAAATTGGGGCACATTAAGAACTAAATAATCCTTATGAACATAACAAATACTGTGTTGTTAGATTTTCACTGCCTCTCTGCGATTCTCGGAGCTGAGACTGGCGATAGAAAATATGTTTTAGTTCCAGTTGTCCGTCAGTGCTCCAAAATAATAACATCAATAAAATTCTGACATAGTAAGTAATGCTTTTGTGCACCAATTGGCCCGTAACATTTGCATTAGGCAAGAAGTAGTGTTGTGTAACTTTAAAACAGGACTAACCTAACAAAGTTTGTAATATACTTTTATATACTGTAAGGGAATACTACGATAGCCACACTAAATACTCTAAGGTACACCACACTGAAACACACTATATTAGCAGTTGTTGAAAGAAGAAAATGTCAATATTTTCTTGCCTAGTTTATCTCTTGTACGAAAGCTAAATTATGACAGAATGTGTCAGGGATATTTTTTGTATTTCCATCTAATTTGCATGTTTAGAAGCAGACTTTTTAGTTAATGACAAAAATTTCACTAAACTGCTGATTTGAGAGGTATGACGACAGCAAGGCAGCTCTAGCACATTTCAATGTTTTATGTAAAGTCGAGTTTATTTCAATTTAATTAATTAAATTTCCGTAGCAAAAGTAACTTACTTATTGCATTAATTTGAAGGAACTTTAAAGTAAAAATACAGTACGAAAATAGGTAATATCCCCATTGGCAAAATACAAGAAGTCATAATTAATGGTTATCTATGCTATTGAATGATGTAAATGCATACTAGAAATTGTGCTGCAAATGTCAACTGGTATGTCTTAGCTGTAAAACAAAACAAGTAAAATTGTAAGTGAAACAAACAACGTTAGGCCAAAACTTACTTGAGCTTGTGTCTGACCAACGGCTTGCAACACATAAACACTTCAATGATTACAAAACATTTTTATGTTTCTGGCCACGTGTAAATTGCAAATAGTTATTAGTTTATTTTAAATAATGTTTTATAGTTGTGCATTTGAAAGCCATAAGCAATCTGGAATTCTTACAGTAATGCACAATAGTTATCACGTTAATTTAATGGTAAATTCCCAAGATACACTTTATAAATGATGTCGCAGTCGCACGTGTACAGTATTTTGGTACTCAGCTCGCAAATAAACTGGTACATTAGTGATGATGATATTAATAATACGCTATATGCAGTATTCAAACTGCAATTAAAACAGAAAATACATTAGTCACACTAGGTGCATTTATTTAAAACTAACCTAATGTGATAAAATGTTGTTACCAAGTAGGGGGGGGGGGGGGGCATGTCATAAGGATTTAAAATTTTTGTATTTTCTCACACAAAGAAATTTGCAAATTATTGAAATTTTGGAAATATTTGATGCACGTTAGATTAAGAGTGCGTAGTAGATAATTAAACGCTGAAAACATCAATTGAATTGTACATTTTTTTCTAAGCCAATATGGATAAAATACTCAATGACAATCCTAGATAACTGTATTAGCCAACTTTATGAGTAAATATTTATACAGAATTACTAATGCGTTACGCGTGATCACTTGCGCCGCAGTTAAATTCATGAGGTTCCGGCATCAGAGATTGTGCCTCAGAAGTTCGTAACACTGGAAATAATTTTGTTTAAAAAGTTGACTAAAACTATTGTCTAGGATTGCTATTATTTAATTTTCGCAAATTGACTTCAAGAAACCTACAGTTAATAGATTAATGCTTGTAGCGTTGAATTATGTACCACGCCCTCTTAACAATGCCAAACTGATATTTTCACGCCCCTGCTGATATATGCAACTACCTAAACACAGTTAGTGATGTTATAACATTTACCACCAAAGTTATGAAAGTATAGTTAATGATTCACTATTAGGTTGTAGTATTGATTCTGTAGAAATAAGGTACTGACCATGAAACAATTTATTTTCGTGCTATACTGTCTCAGCCCTCATAGGTCGGTCACTTCGGAGCCTCTGAAGCATAGATAGACGAAGCCCTTAGGAAATTTTTTAAAACGCGTGGGGTCGGAAAAATATCAGGTATCTCAGGACAAGGATTAAAGAGTTACTTGCAAAGGATGTTCACAAAAAAAATTGAAAGTTACATTATCTACTTACAGTAGAAATATGTTGACATTAAATGTGTATGTACGTTTACCAGATTTCACAGTGGGCTGGAACTTGACAGTCACAGTATTTCACTGTTTTATAATTTATTTATATTTAGTTATTTTTATTGCAGATTATAGAAAGTAGTGACTCAGAATGCTACTGTCTAGAATACTTCGCAGAACATTACCAAAACTCTCGTCAGATTCCCAAAGCAGGTCATTTTTATTGTCGTGTCAAGTTAGCGCCAGTGGATCGTCCCAGACCAGTAGGTGTGTTCACATGGACAAGTGCTTACTACTTTCGACTTGTCGAGCGCAAATTCTGTTTGTGTCTAAGCATGCTGTGTGTTCTCTAGCGAGCTGAAGCGACGGCTCAAGGCAGAACAGAAAGCTAAAGAGAAGTTGGAGAAGGAGAAAGCAGTCCAGGAGACGAACGTTGCCAAGAAGAAGTCGGCTGCAAGCGAAGCTGAAGAAGTGAGCCCAAACGTAAGTGTACTCCACGCTGATACATCTTGTTTGCTGTGTGGAGCGAGTTAATTGAGTCAGCTGGGTTGTTGCGATGTTCAGAAAGGTGACTGGGGGGGGGGGGTGGAGATATGGAACTCTCCCGTATTGTTACTTTTCCATTTTATCAATTTTGCACAAGTGCATCCTTTGCTATGAGCCTTTAAACAGTAGTTGGTTAGTGCTTGTAACTAAGTACCATTGTATTTAATTACCTTGCTTGAGGGAGAAGCTGAAAGAACTCTTAACTCATACCAGCTCATAACATAACACTCAGTTGACTTGGCTGGATCCACCCTGGCGATGTTTGCTGAACCACAGAATGTACAGTAATCAGGTTGTCATTAAACATTTGTTTAGGTTTGTAAGGTACAGGAAGTGAAATTAATAGTACTAGTTGATAGAACACGCACAAGAAAGGACAAACACGTTTTCCGCGGAAGCTCGGACGTCGCAAGCCTCCACGCTTCCCCGGAAAATGTGTTCGACCTTTCTTGTGTGTGTTCTATCGAGTACTACTCTGTAAGTACTTGTGCACCGTAATGTAATATTATTATGTAATTAGTATGCCTAGTGGTTTCTTCCGGCTAAATCAAGAAATTAAATGAATGTCATACATTTAGTAAATTTAAAAGTTAGTTATACATGTACTGGAAAATTCTTACAAATATTAACCTTTGAAATTTTATAAATAAAACTCGGAAACAACAATGTGTCCAAGATTTTTAAATGTTTGTTGCAATAGTGTGTTTGTTGACATATGAATTACTGTCTGTGTCTCAAGTAATTGTTTTGTGTTATAAATGCTAGTGTGTGTGCTGTAACAAATGTGAATTTTTTTTGTAAAGTTGACAAGACGTAGTAGCATGGCTGCATGCTAGTAGCAGTCGTAGGCAAATGTCAGTGTATGAACAGTTGTGTATTAATATATTTTAGGACAGACGACTGACGGTAAGTTGCACCGGCTTGTTTTCAGGAGTTCTTTAGACTGAGGACGCAGGCAGTCTCTCAGTTGAAGCAAAGCAGCGAACATCCGTACCCACACAAGTTTCACGTTTCCATATCTCTAGAGGAGTTCATCGACAAATATAACGGCATAAAGGATGGGGAGATTGTCGAGTCTGTCGAGCACAGCGTGGCAGGTATGTCTTGTCTTTCTGCTTGTTGTTGGCCGCCTTAGCTCAGCTTGCTTGCTTGCGACAAGAGTGTGACGGTAGTGGAAACCAGAAGCAACCAATAATCTCTGGTAGTCTTGAATTAAGTACTGTAGTAAAGTGGTAATGCATCTTCAGAACAATTTAGGCAAACTGTGTCATTTCTTAGGTGGTAACTGCAGGCCCCAGTTAAATGTCACTACCTGTTATTTACACCAGCGCAGTGTTGGTGCAGAGCAAGTAAAGTGGGTCTTCACTTGCACCCCTAGTCACAGTTGAAACTGAATTCCCCGTCAGATTCCCCCCACAATTGTTAGCTGTACGTACGCAGACAAAGCAAATGTACTTGTTACAGTCTGTGTATTACAGACATGCCCAGGTTTTATTTAAATATGATTTAATTGTAATAGGAGAAGTTTTCAGTAATTTTTATTAATTTTTATTTTGAAGTTACTTGAATTTTATTGTGGCTAACAGCAAATCCTACATTTTACTATTAAATATGTTAAGTGGCTCAACGTGCTGAGAAATTAATTATTTTTTGAGTGAGTAAGACTTTTGACTTGAAGCCAGCCGACATATCCATATTTAAAGGGGCGCAAGTACTGATGCTAAAGTGACGCCAATGCATTTATGCTTATGATTTAGTTTTCTCAACGAGATTGGTTCATTATTTTGCGAGAATTGTTCATGGATGATGCTTTACCGTAATTGTTTTTATGGATATGAAATAGGATTTTCCGATTTTAAGACATTTTTGCAAATGAGGCGGTGATTTGATTGTGATACTGACTCGTTTATTATGAAAATTATTCTAGTCCAGAGCAAACAAATATTTGCCTTCAACTAAATTTAACTCCTGAGATTTTTTGCCTCCATTTTGGTGACTATTAAATTTTATTATTTTGATGAGATGAGATTTTAAGCCAGAGTTACACATTTATTTCAGTTTAGGTTTACGGTAATGTTGTGTAAGTTTTTTGTATTTATTATTTACACCATTCTTTTAAATTTTAATAAAGTTACATAATTTTCCTGTAACTGAATTGGAAGTACTACGTTATTAAATGCAATGTTTATTTATGCTTCTTTAATTTATGGTGTACCGGTATTAACGCTGTGTTTTCGGGTTATGAGTGTTCATGTTTGCAGCCAATTTCAGATTACCAAATGGTGAAATGTATGTCTATAATACTTCTGTCCTCCACAGTAATATTGTAAAATTATTCATCTCCAAATACTCACATTTGACACAAATCAACATTGCATCTATTTCTTATTTTAGAGCCCAAGCTGCGAGGCCTAGCATTGCTAATAGCCGTAATACACATTAGGGACATTACCTACTCCATTGTGCCAACGTTTTGGATATGCACATATTTACTATCATTTTAGGCCCATCACGTGACCTTTTACATTTCTGTGCGTGCATACTGCATATTTAATATAGTACAGTGCAACCAAATACAACGCAGGTATAAATTTTGCTGTGCGCCCACAAGAAGTGAAGTTTAATTTAGCCCTCGAGGTATATGTTAAGAACAGAGTTTTGAAGCAGTTTAGGAATTATCTAACTTATATAAAAGACTTTCTATATTGTTTTATTACAAACATCCTTTAACTTGTACCTAATTTTTTTCATGACGATTAACCTGATAGTTTGTATGTTTCTTGAATTTGATATTGATATTATGTTTCATCGTTTAAAACTTTGTGTTGTGAACAAATAATTAAGTTAGTATGGAAAACTGAGTAGTCTTATTTATGTATTGTATGACTGCTTACTGGCTAAAATATTTTTAAATCATTCCATTAACAATTTCTTGAAATATCTACAGCATGAAATCATTCCTGGACATGTTATTTATATTTTTTATTTGTGACATTGTTTCATCGTCATTCACTCATTTGAAGAACTATTATAGGTTCATAAAAATTAAATATTGGATTTGATTTCTAAATGACATGTACCGGCTGTCGAAAAAGTATAATGTGTTCGTGGGATAAAATATATGAGCTGAGAAATGATGTTGACGGCACTGTAAACTCTGGCAACCAGACGGCCATACACAACTGAGGACTGAAACTATGCTATTGGAATTGTCACATAAGTGAACTCATTCGTAAGTATTTGTATACTGTACTGTATAGACCAAGTGGTGTACAGGTACAGTAATCAGCGACATGCCAACTTTTCTGGGAGTTACGGAAGGGGGTTAAACCACAACTGTACCTTTGTCATTCTGAGCATTCTGAAATGTACGTGCGGAAAAAGAAGAGGGGAAATATAATTTGGTCCCCCCTGACCCCTTGTGGGAACTTTCCTGACAGTATTTCAGTCCTGCTTACATGTGATTTAATAAATACATAGATATAAAGAAACAGTAGTTTCTTAAGAAAAACACTCGTTCTGCAGGTTGACGTAGTCGTGGAAGATTCTACGTTGTTGAGTGACTTTTAAATGTATGTGCTCACCTGAACATGAATGCACACATAAAACAGTTGACACTTAAGTGTTTTCCTATTGTCTGGTCTAGAGTAGCAATCACATTGACTGTGCAGGGCGTGTGCATGCGATACGAGAGTCGGGGGCCAAACTGATCTTCTACGACCTGCGCGGTGAAGGCGTAAAGATCCAGGTCATGGCCAACGCCAAGCTGTACTCGTCGGAGGAGGCATTCACGGCAGACACGGACAAGTTGAGGCGTGGCGACATCATCGGGTGTGTTGGCAACCCTGGCAAGACAAAGAAGGGGGAGCTGTCCATTGTCCCCAAGAAAATCAAGCTACTCTCGCCTTGCCTTCACATGTTGCCTCACCTCCACTTTGGTCTCAAGGACAAGGTTAGAGCTGCTCATCTCAACTAGTGATGGTCCCCCTCCCCTTCTCTTCTTCGTCTTCTGTGATTTGATTTGCTTGCGACAATTACGAAAATACTGCTTGCCAAAAGTTTTGTTCGTATATGTTAGTTATTGTAATGGGCAGGTGTTATGAATGAAAGGATACCCTGGAAGAGCTTGTACATCGTATTAAACATCACTGGTGGTGTATGTATATATATATATATATATATATATATATATATATTTTTTTTTTTTTTTTCTACCACGTGCAGCATCCAAATTCCCAAGTAGTTGGCCAGGATATGGGAATGTACTGAAGTATTAATTTCAGTATGCAAATACATTCTTAACGGAAGGGTACAGTGAAAGTATGTGTCTACAGGAGCACATTCAGAAATTTTTTTCGGAAAGGAAGGGGGGGGGGGCCCTATGAGTATTAGTATTATCACAGGTAGTACGTTGTTAAAGGGCACAGTGAACAGATAGTAAATGAATGAAGGGCAAATAGGAACTATTTATGGGAACTCGCCCACTAATATTTACAACAGGTTAAATGTAAACTGCATCACAGTGCCATTTACAGTAAATAACAGGGTGTAAAATATGTGTCTTCTCGAGGAGGGGGGAGATTGTAAGCCCCCTCTCTCATATAAGTCCCTGAGTACGGGCTTTCTTTGGTTCAAAATAATGTCCATAACACCTTGTCAAAAGTGAAGTCCATTTTAGTTATTGAAGTTTTAAAAGGAGATACGTAATGAATTACTGTATATAAATTTATTATTGTATAATTATTACAATCTCTTCCCTGAAATATAGAAACGATACCCACCTATCAAGTAAGTGTATGTCGTCATCAAGCTACATTAATAAATTGAAAGAAAAAAAATGGGGGGGAAAGAATTTGTTGTTAGTGACACTCATTCATTAAATCAGAAAATAATTAAACACAATTCAAAGTCTAAAACCTAAGCGTAATAATTTATACAGCAAGCAACAGGAGCGCTACAAAACACATAGTAAAGAAAGAAATCCAGGTCATATATCTCAATTAAGAAGTGCATGTATCATACGCAACCATAAATGTGGCCCTGAGAATGTGTGGTTGCTAGGGAAGGTAAGGGAGTCAACTGTTGACTGACAAGGATAGAGAAATTATGGGGGGGGGGGGGTTATGTTTGTGTGCTCAGCTCAAATACAGCTCTTGCAAAGAGAACGGCTATAAAAAATGCAACAAATATTTTCAAGCAATTTTCTTCAAATGTTACACTTTCTTAATTACAATTTTTCACTTTTCTTGAAAGAAGGTTCATTGCGTGGAGCAGGCCAGTGTAGCAGGAGTTGACTGTAGTAAGGTTGCTCGTTGTATTGGTCAGCCTGTAACTGTTGTGTTGATGTTAGGAGACAAGGTTCCGGCAGAGGTACCTGGACCTCATCCTCAACGAGAAGGTACGGCAGAAGTTCCACGTGAGGGCGCAGATCATCTCGTACGTGAGGAGGTTCCTGGACGACTTGGGCTTCTTAGAAGTGGAGACACCCATGATGAACATGATTGCGGGCGGGGCGACGGCCAAGCCCTTCGTCACTCACCACAATGAACTCAACATGGACCTGTACATGAGGATAGCTCCTGAGCTCTACCACAAGGTGAGACTGCTGTCTGGCTCGGTATTCCAGACTTTCAAGACGCTATTGTGGAATATGAATGGAAATTTGTCTTTCCCTTGGGACGAGATGAGAAATTAAAAGTTCATTTCACAAATATTTAACTCAAATTTCAACAGATTATTTTTGTGCACAATAAAAGTCTTAAACGAAACATACTGAGGCGTACTGTTGATCGCACAACAGTCACGTGAAACTAATTACACACATGTTAAAAATAGCAACAAGTACACACTGTTATGCAACGTACCACCACTCGTGATATTTGTGTACTGTGAATCCCTCCATTATAAATAACATAACTACAAAGTTACATTTGTAAGGCCAAATAATGACAGTACATATTTTGTTAGCAACAAACATGTAACAGGTCCAGACTGCTTGCTGAAGAAGTGGCTCGCATGACTTCTAAAATGTATTATGATTGAATGTAGAAAACTATAGTAGAGCCCCGATTTAACGAACTCTGGAATAACAAAAACAGCGATTTATCGAAAGGATTTTCAGGAACCTTCAAAATGTAACAAAAAAATGTTTTAAATAACTAAGTGACTTTGGTAAAATGGAATACTAATTATAATTTAAGTCCTTTAAAAATACTAGCACCGACCGCAGTATATTCTTATTTCTCAGTAGAAAAGTTTAAACCATCCGTCGAGAAACAAAAAAAAATTCGTTAAATTTTGTTGAAAACTTTGGCCGCAGGAATAATTTTGAGATACACACGCGCGGCCAAGCGAGCACCACTATGTTGCATAACAAGCGCGTGCCTAGATCCTCATCCTGGCGGCTAGCGAGTGAACTTGGTAAAATGGAATACTAATTATAATTTAAGTCCTTTAAAAATACTAGCACCGACCGCAGTATATTCTTATTTCTCAGTAGAAAAGCTTAAACCATCCGTCGAGAAACAAAAAAAAATTCGTTAAATTTTGTTGAAAACTTTGGCCGCAGGAATAATTTTGAGATACACACGCGCGGCCAAGCGAGCGCCACTATGTTGCATAACAAGCGCGTGCCTAGATCCTCATCCTGGCGGCTAGCGAGTGAACGAACAAGCATCTAGGTACCCAGTCTCCACAGCGCGGCGGTGGACAGCGCAAGAACCGATTCATAGATAGTGCTTTGCGTCTCCGTTAGAATGCGCTGCACGGCAGCGTGCTCTCTTCATTATTTCTATTACATATAGAATGCAGTGGTGTGCCGCGTGATTATTCACACTCACGTCCCGTGATAAAACAAGCGAGTTTATAAAAATTTACGTAATGTTATTTATGCAGACTTTTAACAACGAAATTACTACCGTAAACGTAATTAATTTGTTTCTCCGATGCTAAAAGAAGCTCAAGTGTAAAGTATTTTTAGCTAGCAGACCAACGAGTTTGTTTCACGAGTGCAGCTGCATACAAGCTATAATGGCCGCCGCGCATATTTAATTATTGCACTAAAAGTTTTTTCTCCGATTTTTTTTCTTTTCACGGTTGTGGCTTACCTGTTGTCGGTAAATAATGAGTTTTGTTATTGGTTTGAGCCAATACACTTTTTTAAAATTACCTTAAATTCAGATGAAATATGCCCGAGGATTTAACCATTTTTTTGTTGATGGGAGGGGGGCGGTGAAGGTGGATTTAATGAAACATCGATTTAGAGTAAACATTTTCGGGTCCCATGGCATTTCGTTAAATCGGGGTTCTACTGTATCATGTTGCGCAATGGGTTTGGTCCTCTTTAACTACTGTTCACTCTAGATTACCGCACAGTGGTATGATGTCTTAGAGCACACTGTCAATACCCTTGCAACTCACAGGCCATCAGTTTCAAGATACGGCTTGAGAGCCGCCACAGTTCTTTATATAGCGCGTGCATTTTTAAAAAATTGTATGGTACACCCACATGCTGGCATTTTTATGTCGGTAAAAAGACAGGTGCGGTAGTTATGCAAGTTGTTTTAAATGAGGACCTTACTTTTTAATTCTATTTTTATTTAATAGTACATTTAATTTAATGAATGACAGCACCATACTTTCTTTATTTACGTTTGTATAACGGGTGGAAAACATAAATAAAAAGAATATTTTATTTTAGCATAGTATAAACGAGTACCGCCATGTTGATTTTCCTGTGATGTCATTTGACTTATTTCATGTCAGTTTTCTCTAACTTTACAGCAACTTGCATTTATTTTGCAAAACTGCATTAAATCCAGTTGTTTGTGTGGTAAGAAGGGGTACGGCTGAGACTCTGAATAGTTATGTGTGTATAATAGCTCCTTTGTGCAGTAATACAATTACATTTACTCCACAAATATAATACCTATTTACTACAGCGCCTTGTGACAATACGAGATGGACTGTGTGGTTTCGAAAAAACGAAGCCTGAAACTGTCTGTTATTAGCAACAAATGTATACATAGTTTATATATGCAGTGGTTATTTCAATGTGTTATATATAGTATGACACTGTAAGCCTGAAATAAATACATTCTTTTAAGTTAAAAGTTGCTCCCAATTATCAACATCTGTTCAGTTTATTATATTTTTGCTATTCCAATATGTGGCAGCTCGGTCTGTGGAAACGGCTTAGCCAATAGCCAAGTTTAAGGCACATATGATTGGCAGATAATTTGAGAGGTGGGCAGGTTTTCGAAACATGTCAGTAGATGGCAGCACTGCTGCGGCAGTTCTCACAGTCACTCACAATAATTGGGATGAAAAATTGTTTTAATTGAGAAATGAATTTATTACATTATTTCCCCGACTCATCCAAGTAGAACATCTCTCACTCCAGTCTGTAGGAGCCAGCAGATTTGTTTAAAAGCATTCAGATTGATAGCTTGGTAGGTTCACTTTTTGGACGCATGCAACCTCATACGATTCACTTTCAACCAAAAATATTTTGCACAGTACAATGGATTAGTCGACATTAACTCAAACCTACCACTAAAACATTGCAATGTGCGAGAGTTGCCTTGCTGTCTTCACTCCTCTCAGCTTGGTACCTACCTGTGGAATTGTCTTAATCAACTAAGGAACTCTTCAACTGCAGTGATACATGCAATGACAACAAGCAAATTTTACAATTTAGCTGTTATATAACCAGGTTCATTAAATTTGCCCAATTTTTTAAGCCAGTCTAAAATTACAAAACCTGCTATAATGTCTGGCAGGCGGGCAGCCAATGTAAACAACTGTCCACTTAGTCATACACATGTTAGCCAATAAGAATGTTTATTCATTGATTACAGCTGCATTTGAAAATATGGCATTTTTAAAACTCAATAATTCGACAATTAAAATACTGTATGCACAAAATTGTTACTTTATATGGTTACATTTAGATTGAATGTATTTTAGAAGAATCATGCAAATATTAATTTTTTTTTTCAAGGCATCATCCCCATTCTTTAGACTTTTTCAAAACAAGTGTGCAGTCATTATGTGAGTAAATAAGGTAATATCAAGTCCACTGATAAAACAAGTTGTTGCAAGAATGTTAGTATTTTGGAGATTAACAGCCTGAAATAAATTTTTGAGGTATTTTGTAGTTGTTGAAAGCACCTGTTGTTACAAACCATGTTACTTTATTACAAAATTTAGGCCTCTTCAAGTTTGTATGTAAGAGGTATTACTACTTGAACACACAGAGAGCTGTCATGTTAGTAGTAATTTGTGTGAGACCAGCTGCTCTGCTACATTGAGTGTGGGCTGTCCGACTGCTGGCTACCATCTGTGACTATTGAGCACGGTTCATGCTGTACCACTTTGCTGTGTTACGTACATGGTGGCATATTGTTTGTACAGCACTGTCTTGTTTGTGGGAACTGTAAATCTTGTTTTACGCAGTAGTGGAAGTGTCAACTCAAGTCATAACCATTGTACCATGTGATACATTTTGAAGGTTTATTCCTGTGCTAATAAGAGAGTCAAGATTATTTGGATGGAAGTGCATTAGGTAACATTTGTTTCAGATGCTGGTCGTAGGTGGCATAGACAGGGTTTATGAAATAGGCCGGCAGTTTCGCAACGAAGGCATCGACCTGACTCACAACCCAGAGTTCACGACCTGCGAGTTCTACATGGCGTACGCAGACTACAACGATCTGATGGTGATAACGGAGAACATGTTGTCAGGTACGCCACACGTCCACAGCGAGGGGTTTACTGGTTTGAAACTGTTTAGTAGGGTTCACCGTCAGGCTCGGTGGTTGTGCAGGAATGGTGAAGAGTATTCACGGGAGCTACAAAGTTGTATTCCACCCCAATGGGCCGGAGGAGGAGGGTGTAGAGATAGACTTCACCCCGCCCTTCAAGCGCATGTTGATGTTCCCATCTCTGGAGGAGGTGCTGGACGTAAAGCTACCTGCACCGAGCAACTTGGGCTCGCCAGAGGCCGCCAAGTTCCTCAGTGACCTGTGTGAGAAGCATCAGGTTGAGTGTCCTCCACCCAGGACCGCAGCGCGACTGCTCGACAAGGTTGGTGTACCGCGCAAGGAGTGACTGTGTTATGTACCCACTGTGTTGTGTGCCACAATACCTTGTGCATGGGTGGCAAAGAATTAAGCAGATTTAATTAGGCTATAGCGTGGTCTACTGGCCTGGAAAACCTGGGAAAGTAACAGAATTTTGAACACCTAGACAAGTTACAGATTTTCTGCAATTATAAGCAGCTCCCCCAGTATTTAAACTTTCTAGAGGGATTTTTCATTATTATTATTTAGTTAAAATTTTGGTGTTGAAAATACAATTTTGCACAAAGATCCTATTTGGTAGGACTTCCGCATGCAAGAAAACTGTCACACTGTACTGGGGCTAGACCGATTGACGCTACCACAGAGTTGAAAGATGGCAGATGTGGTTGGTGGGCCACGCTAGTCATGAGAGCCACCAGTTCGCTTGCCGCCAATTAATGCTGTAGTCAGATTCAGTGGCTTCGCACTGTCACCAATCCATGACACAACCACAGTATTGAGTAGACCTGCACAAATTATCTGTCGCTGCAAGATTACAGTTTTGGCATTTGAAATGTGATTTGGTGAATTGCGACTGTTTTTAGACCAGTGTTACCACTTAATAATATTTTGTTACACAAGCAGATTAGGTTATCGTGCCTGTCAGAATTTTAAAGTTTTCATATTTAAACCATCTCATATTTTTATTTTTATATATATATATATATAAAATATTAATGTGTGCCTCCACTCACCTGATGAAGCAGATGTAGTCTGCGAAACGGAGAAATGTGTTCGTCCTATGTGTGTGTTTCTATCTGCAAGTACCATCCTGTGAGTACTTGTGCACAACTCTTTCTGTTTTAATTGTAATTAGTAGCCTAGTGGCCTTTCCCGCCATTGTCTTATTAATGGCTCAAGCGTTTATATTAAAATATAGTATAATTTACATGTTTACATACCTAATAACTCTGGTTATTACTTGTTTTGGGTGATGTACTCTTTAACTCTTTTGTTTACTTTTTGGTTGATGTGCAACACTGCCACCATCAGGGCGTATTGATATACATGTTTTTCGCTCATGTGCACTCCGCTAGCAAAGTGAAAATGACTCGGGGATGTTTACCAGTATGTTTTCGTATTCGAACAAGTATTTAACGTGTTTTCCTACACTATTATTTTTGTGTTAGGTGTTGAAATGTTATATTTGGAAGTTCATATGCATAATATTTGTGATTTTAGTAATTTTAATAATTTTTATTCATGGCCCAAGTCCATTGATGAATATTTGCGAGGCATATACTATTTGCTGTAGTATAGAAACTTAGTACAGTTTGACTTCATATTTTTATTGTGTAATTACTGCTATTTACGTGAACAGCAGCAAGGTTATGTAAACTGCACCTGTATGTACATTATTCATATGACAAAGTGTTATATTACCACACACAGTGATAAATACAAAGGTGAATTCAAGTGTGTGGAAAGGGACCCCAGTATGTAGTATAATTGTCTGATGGTAAAATTAACTGCCCTGGTTAGTCATGCTAAACGTTCCAACGACAATTTTTGGCATTGAACAAGATAAGATTTTTACCTATGGATGGGTTTGTAAAAAAGAAATTTAGATGTAGATGTAGCACCTAGTTTACGTTTGCCTTCCCCAAACACAGGTGCTGCGGCATTAAATAATATTTGTGGTTAATGAAGAAACGCCTAGAACAGAGATTTTATGGTTTAGGCCTACAGCATGTGTAGTTACATTTATTTGTAACTTAATAGTGTTGCAGGTTTGGCATTGTTGCAACCCATCATACATATTTACTGATAGTACTATAGCTAATCTATTGCAGATAAGTTGAACCCTGTTATAATGTTTCTGAAGGGACCCAACAAGTTTATACTTTATAAATGGGAAAACATTGTAAGAGGATAAGTTCCTATTATGAAACAGTTTTAAGGGCCAACTGAAAGCAACTTTATAATCAGGAAAACATAATTAACAGTATTTCATGGTATACCTCCGTATTTCACTCAGAAGCTTTAATATACAGTATGTTGAAAAGCTGTACAAATGTAGTTTTGGTGTTTAATAAGTGTGAAATGTGTGTGTGTAAGCCTTAATGTACTGAATGCCTATGTAGTTGAATTGTTATTGTGTGAAAAATATTTTAAATACATAATTTGTATTTATTAATGATTTTCAAGTTTATTACCATGCAATTTCAGCACATACATTTTATGGTGTTGAGGGAAACCAACCCTGTAATAAACCAGGAATTTCAAAATGTCAGATGGGTGGCCACCCTGGTTAAGTAGAATATGACTTTGTGAGACAACTTTTAGGAGTGTTGGACGTAATAACGTAGCAACTATAGTTAATATGTAATTACAACTTATAATTAGATATAAATGGGCACAAGTAGTCACAGTTGGGTCGTACTCTTGGATAGAAGACACAAAGTTGGCAAACACATTTCTTCTTGCGGCGAAGAAATGTCTTCCAACTTTGTTGTCTATCCACGAGTACTTACCTGTCAGTACTTGTGCCCACATCTGTCTAATATCAACTTGTGATTACAGAAGAACCCAGATTTTACAAGATACAACCTCCTAACAGTGCTGCAGCTTTAATCAATCCTAATAAAATTAATGTGTTTTTATTTAAAATGAAACATCTATTTTATTAAATAGACGTATTCATCTCTACATATCATACAGAATCTTCCAAAAAACTATCACTTAATATGCAATGCCACAATCGTCTTTAGCAGATGGCCACTGCTTTGATGTGACAACCTTGCAGAGGATGGTCGTTTTAGTAGCGCTTTAAGCTATCCAACAACAATGGCTTTCCTGATTTGCTAGTATGTATGGCAGACAAAGGAATCAGGGAACTCAACTGTTGTAGGAGAGCTACAAGCACTATTAAAATGATCCTCGTTTGCAGGATTGCCATGTCGAAGGTGCTAACTAGAGAAGGGTATGATGGCTGTGCAGATAGTCAAAAGTTGGCAATTGGCTAACATTCAAAGTGTGCCAACTGTGACTCGTACGTACGCAAGTGTAAGATTGTCGAGTTGAATGTCCCACAGCTGGTGGGGGAGTTCCTGGAGGAGAAGTGCATCAGTCCAACGTTCATCTGCGACCACCCACAGGTGATGAGTCCGTTGGCCAAGTGGCACCGCTCCGTGCCAGGCCTCACAGAGCGCTTTGAACTGTTCGTTATGAAGAAGGAGGTGTGCAATGCGTACACTGAGCTCAACGACCCCATGGTGCAGCGAGAGCGGTTTGAGCAGCAAGCCAAGGTGCGTCTGCCATTTTTTGCCACCCAGAGTATGTTTGTCATTTGTGCCATGCCTTGCCACCTGAGGAAGCCAGTTTGATACCGGCGAAACGTCGCTGAAAAATGTGTGTTGTCCCTTCATGTGTGTGTGTACCTGTTTACAAGTATCATCTATTTGTACTTGTACCTCTGTCTGTTACATTACTTTGTATTATTCTATTGTTGTTCCTGTACTAGGTTCTTGTTTGTGAATTAAGAGGTGCAAAGAAACAGAGGAACTGACTGCTAGATTTCCTCCTAGTGCAGGCCTTCTCAGTTCAATTTACTTTTCAGCCAGCTACTTCGGGTAGCGAAAGTGTGCAATCACCCCACCCTTGTCCCAAAATTGAGAACACCTAGCCCCGAGTACCTTCTCACGAGTGCAGAGTCCATTTTTAATTTTCTTTTGCAGAAAACCAGAGTATACATAAATTACATAAATTTTTCTTAAAATCGTGATAGTAACCCAAACACGTTTCTCGGGAAAGACCTTTCATAACAGCCCTGCTTTCTCAGAAGAGAGGAGATATTTTAGTTTTTTCTTACACAAATGAGAACAACTTGCTGCTTATACAGTAGTGTGAATGTGAAGGCAAAGAGGCTTCAGTTACGTTGGAGAGTGATCATGTGTGTCCGTGTGTGTAGGACAAGGCAGCGGGAGACGACGAGGCACAGTTGGTGGACGAGAACTTCTGTGCGGCGCTGGAGTACGGCCTGCCACCCACGGCCGGCTGGGGGCTGGGCATCGATCGCCTCACCATGTTCCTTACCGACTCCAACAACATCAAGGTAACAAATCCCTATTCTTCGTGTCCCACAGGGTCTTTGTTTTGTTCTGTTTTTTTGTTTGCATTTACTATTATTTTTACCATGTATTAACATTAATATTTTTAGTTTCTTACACATCAGGTTAGCTGCCCTGTTATTGGTGATGGTTAGCGGATAGATAAAAAATCTAAATAAATAACATTAGTCAAAATTTTTCATGACATAAAATTTGTAACTTCTTTTGATGCATGGTACCAGTTGCTGGTTTCAGATATTTTGATCTTACCATGTAACTGCTGTCTTGATGTTAAACAAAATCAGTCTTTGCTAACAAGTGTCATCAAAACTTATCTTCTTCACTTTTTCCATTCACTGACTATTCTCAGCCAGCCGATCCAGCCAGGGGGGTGACACAGGATAGGGCCTACGCAGCTCTTATTTTCTGTAAACGATTGCGTGTGTACCAATATACAAAATTACAAACATCACTGCATGATATTGTAATATATTACAGTGTTAATGTCGGAATCTACACGAATTAAATCTTTTGTTTTGTTGTAAAAACTGTTTAATGAAAGTTGATGTATATTAATAGTGTTGAAAATTTTTTGTAGTGGAACACCCGAGGATCGTGTAATGATACGCCGCCATTTTCCGTTACTATTATCACTCGTTTGCATGCTCGCCGCGTGGTTGCGATTCGTCAACATTTATCGTACCTAATGGTTTGTTTTAGTTAGACCTTTGTTTTAAAGTTCCAGGTGCATTTTATTTTGCCTAGGACTAGGTTTTTATTGTACCAGTTATATGTGGCTTCATGACCTGTGTTTCGTTTCGCTTTAAAATGTTATTACGACTGATGTTAACCTAATAGAGCTGTAGTGTGTTGTGTCCCGCGGTGTCCCACATGCTGCCAGTTGTTTGAATAATAATAACTGACTTCGACTGTACCTAATATTACGTACTATTTAAGAACAGTACTTAAATAAAAATATCAGATTTACTCGTATCTAACCTTAAAGTTACAGGTTATGAGTGCACACAATTTAACCATATCAAGAACCTCACCGCGTGAAATAAAAATAAATAAATAAAGTACATTATTATAAAACACTCATCTAACAACATTATAGGCTAATTAAATATTTAAAAAGTTCATCACGATGCATCACTGTGGATACTAACACAAAATTTCCCTCGACAGAATATGTATGTTTTCTGTTGCGTGGTTGGTAATACTCAATCGTTTACGACGAGATCGGGCCGTAAATAAGGAAGGCTGGTTAACCTGGCAGTGCCTTGTCTTATAAACCCTTACATACTCCTTGGATCCAGCCATGTGTTTATCAATGTTTACCTCTCAGTGTCATGAAAGCGGAAGTGGTGATGGAACAAATTTTTTTCTCGATTTTGAATCCTGCGTGTTGTAATAGCGAATAAAGAATATTAATAAAGATTTTTTTTTTTACATTTTAAAAATGCAAAAAAAAAAGTCTGCCTTTATGATTTTTACAACAGGGTAATTTACAATTTTATACCAATATTACAGGGAAGTAGCTAGTGCAGGATAGAGACGGTTCTGATTTTCAGTACCTTTCTTGTAAAAATTGAATGTAAACAAACTGACAAGTGCGTAGTGAGTTTTCATTAGCTTTTGGAAGGAAAATTAGTCAACTTGTTAATGAAATATTTTTTAATTAATTGGCAGACATCTACAAAACGGCATAGTATTATGGCCGCTGTATGAGCTGGTCTTCGGGTTGAGAGATGCATTGCGACAGGCAGGTTGTATGGCATCAGCGCAGTGCACACAATGTGGCAACGTAGCACGACCTTAACTGCTATCTGTTCTCTCCTCCCATCAGTTGCCAGTTAAAAACGATGTCAGTGGAACACTGGGAACACAAACGTGTGGTTTTTTTCCTGCCATTCTGCTGGCTGTATTCTCCTAGAAGCCTCATCGTTGACTGGTGACTAATGCCTGAGAGTGGATGGGAGGGAGATGGAAGAGAACAAGGAGGCACTTGCAGGGTGACACAAACCTGACATCAGCTTGGTATGTGGCTATGGCTGCGGAGTGAGGGGAAGTGGAGAAGTTCTAAAAATAAACCAGCAGTGCCGACGTTTTGGAAAAAAAAAGGGGGAGGGCAGGGAATTGATGCCGTCTCACCAGCTGCCTCCTTCCTCATCCTCCTACTTCCCTCTCTCCCTCCCTCATTTCCACTCCGCTTCTCCCTGGCCTGAAATAGTCCAGATTCGTGGCACGGAACTTGTGTGATCGTCATATGATGGAGCATAGCCACAGTCTGTCACACGTTGAGCCTTTCCTGCCTTCCATTCTTCTCTTCCTCTCTCTTTGTGTGCCCCACACACACACACATTCGAACTCGAGCTCTGTGCACAAGCAGACGGCAAGAAAGCCTCAAGGTCAGCACTGTAGTGGTACTACTACTCCAACTCACACCACGACAACGAGCAGTAGAACTTCTCTTCTCCATAAGCCAGCGGTGATCATGAAGAATTTCTTATCTCGTTTAATGGGTGGTTCGTAGGCGGGTGTCGATAACAAAGCAAATAAATTTATGACCCTTTCCTTTTCAGCAGATTTAATATACCTGAACGTAGCGTTACAAGGCAATGGCACACTACCACGTGGCCTCAAAACATACAACACAATAGTCCGCCAAATACAACAAAAAAATGAAATAAATAAAACGGTGGGCCTTCGTAATAGTAAATAAATACTGAAAAATAAATCGCTCCGCACAATGGTTCTTGTAAAGCAAAACGGCCCTCTGACCCTTGTGCTAATCACGCACGCCTCAAAGTTGCAAGCGTCTGCTCTGGCCCACCGCTACTTGCAGAAGACCCTTTCTCCCTCATCTTGCACGCCCCCACGCGAGAACAAAGGCTCACCCAAAATGGCGACGACTTTCGGGAGCCAAATAAAATTATAAACACACGTCCAGACACTTAAGGACACACAGTATTCAGCTTACTGCCTCTTAAACTTATATAAAACACAGTTTCCAAAACCTTTTCTTATGATACATCAATAACAAAATAATTAAATAAAAAGACTGTGACATTGACTGGAAAATAAAGGGGGGCGGGGGTATTTGCCGCTCCTACGTCACTCCAACGCCCGGGAAAAACCCCAGACTGGAGCGCCCCTCTCCACTGGACTAGGCGCCAGCCAGACTGAGTACAGTTCTACACAGTGGCAAACTTTAATCAAAATTTCACTTATTTTCAAATAAAACCAAAACCAAAATAATTACAATAAAAAGTTACTTATATAAGTTACAAAGCTCCTCAAGACGAATCGTTAAGACACCCAACAAGGCTAGTCTACGATGAAATTTAATTAACATGAAACATTAGGTCAAGAACTCAATGTACCTTGATGTACCTTAAATTTACTTAGATATGATTAATGAACACACAGGGACTTATGTAACATCATATTACTGTGCCTGGGCGCGACCCTAACCATATTAATTACGATGGGAAATTATACAGTACCGGTCAAAAGTTTAAGACCACCATGTAAAATCATCAAACGGCTCATAGGACCTAAAGTTTTGCCGCAATATTGATGCCAGACTTTTCGAATATTCTTACAGGTATGAGAAAAGAATCCCCACAGATACAATTTGATGCTATGCTTAGTTCAGGAGTTATGAAATGTTGAATATTTTCTTGCAACCACAAAATTACTACATTTTGCGATATAAAAAAAAATTATATGGCCTATTCTATTGACATTATTTCAACGTTGAATTTTTTATTGGTGTAGAAAAGTGTGCTTTTTATTTTGCTCAAATCGAAAAATATCCGAAAAATTTTTGGCAGAAAAGCTTGGCACATTTATCAAAAAACATTTTTTTAGAATTTCTCTATTTTTTTTACGAAATTCAAAAATTTATAACTTTTCTGCCGAAATAGCTACCGGAACCTGCTTTCTTCATACGCGTTGCTCATCTTCTGGCAAACAGGTGGCACTACATGCCCATTTTGTGCGCGTGCGGTGTTTGGAGCAATTTTCCACTGTTTGCAGCTCTGTCAAGTTACAGCAATTACTTGACCTGTGTTTGTAAACAATGGGTAAGCCAAGTGTGTCAGACAATGTCAAATGGAAATAATTGGTATGAGCAAGTGTAAAAACCCATAGACAGATAGCCCAGCTATTGAATGTAAGTAAGACGTCAGTAGAATAGGCCATACAATTTTTTTTATCCCAAAATGTAGTAATTTTGTGGTTGCCAGAAAATATTGAAAACTTCATAACTCCTAAACTAAGCATAGCATCTAATTGTATCTGTGGGGATTCTTTTCTCATACCTGTAAGAATATTCAAAAAAAAAAATGGCATCGATATCGCAGCAAAACTTCAGGTACTATGAGAAGTTTGATGATTTTACATGGTCATAAAACTTTTGACCGGTACTGTATATGTATATTTACACAAAACCTTGGCCCACCGGTACAATTATTACTGTTATAACTATTTATTTCTTAATGTATTACATCTTGTAGTGTTTGCTTCTGCACGAGCTTATCATGACGGCGCAGCATCATAGTTCATGGCCGTTGGTTGGTAATACTACATAAAAGTAATTGTTGGAGATGGTAACATCACTTTAAGCAGGAATAAACTAACTGGTCAGATCTCAACTGACACTGATTGCCTGCCCAGACACTGACAAACTGGGACATAAACAAGAACATCACTGTAATAATAGGCCGGGCTTACACTTGCTTCACCGGGCGACCACGATGCACTGGGGAATCCTAACACAATATACATATTCAGTAGCCACAAAGCACATGGTTTGGTAGCTCGGAGATCTGATGGTAATATACACGGGCCAGCTGGTAGTTAATCCCAACCACAGGAAACAAACAAGCAAATTTTCATTAACAAAATTTATTAAACACCAATTATTAAAAAGGAAAAAAAAAAAACAAATTATGAAGGGGTCCTGATGGCCAAATACCTTATAGTTGGCACTGGCAGGCACAGTAACGGAAACAAAACCAGAGCTGTGTTACTCCTCCAAACGGTACAACTTTATTCTTAACTTTTTCAAAATTTACTGACATCTCTATTGGAATGACTTACGGTTCTATGAAATTCGTAAAATCGATTGACGCCAATTTTGCCCCCCACCCCTTTACCACATTTTAAAATTGCATTTTTTGTGCAAAGTTTTTCCAGTGGAGTCCCAATTTTCGTCGCGTTTTGCGGGAATTAAGACAAGTTATCATTACAATAAAAATTTATGTCACAAGACTGACATCTTCCAACTAAAAAGGTACCCCTGAATGGTAAATATGACCAACCCCATATCCTGGAGAAAAAAAGAGAGTACGAGTTTCTTCTTGCGAATACATAGTCTGACATCCATATTGTTTCACACGAAAAATGGCAAATATTAACAGAACTTAAAATTTATATCAATAGACAGACATGCTCCGATTAAAATCACAACTACAAACGATCAGTACGACCAATCCATGTCACAAATAAAAATAGAACACCAAGCCTAGATGCCTTCACGTGATTGTGTAGACTTGATGTTCGTAGGATTGCATGTAAAAATAAACCTAAAAATGTTTATAAGACTCTTGTCAAAAGAAACCAACACTTTTTTTGAAGGCACAAATTTGTATGCTTCAGTCACCTGCAAAAATTTACAACTCATAACATGCATTGTGAATAACTTTAATTAAAAAATTTTAGTATATCAATTTTAAAATAGCTTATTCAGAATTAATAAATACAGTACATATTATTTAGTGATTAAAAGTGTGTAAATTTTTTCGTACAATAAACATACCGTACTATTGCAAAAGAGCTTACTTACCTTTTTAACACTTTATTTAATTAGTGGCGAGTTTCTATTTAAACATTGTTAACAACTTAAAAAAATATATATATATGCATGTAATTGTTGAAATCTTGCTCCATAGCTTCGGTTTTTTACGGCTTTTCGTATGCAAAATCCCCAATTCGGCTGCCTACCAACACTCAAGTAGATTCTCGTGTACGAGGACGGCAGAATGTTCAAGCATACCGACAACCAGGGGCGTCATTTCAGGTTTTTCTAGGGGGGGGGGGGCAAGATTTTAATTTCTGGCGACAGTGACCTTGTTGCATCTTTTTTATTAATTAAGCATGTATATATTAGATACTTTAATAATACAACTTCAATTTTATGTCCTTAAGTTAGCATTATTAACATTTAAAATTACAAAAAATATATTTATACACATAAAATTCTGAATCCAGGGTTGGGCGGGGGGGGCAAATGCCTGTAGCCCCAAATGACGCCCCTGCCAACAGCACATTTCGAGCGGTGAGGAGGGCGATTCGCATACAAACGAAAACTCGAGCATAGACCCTCTTGTTATTATTCCTATCCTACATACATCAATAACCTAGAAAATTGTTTGTTTATATAATCATTCTGTTCTTACGACAGCTCGTAATTACGATAATTTTTTGTGCTCTTATGAACTCTTATAGTAAAGCGATTCTACTGTAATAGTTTGTTGAGAAGTCACCTCTAAAATTCAGTCTTACATCAAATTTGAGATCATATGTATGTGTAAGTCCACATTGTTTTTTCGCATTCATGTTTTCCCGACTGGTCCCTTGAAAAACAATAAATAGAGGTTCTACTGTGTTTTGAAATACATAAGTAGTGACTAGCTGGAAAAATAAAGCTATTGAAGGAATATTGCTGGATCATGCATCATGTCACTGAAATCAGGATGTTAACTACTACATACTGACAATGTTCCAATTTTCACATTTTATGATTTATCTTTTATGCACACACAATAAATACAATATTGCACAAATCACATCCAATACCACTTCAAAATCTGCATTTAGCATTTTAGTGGTGCACACCATGTAAAATAAAGTTAATAGTTAATTTGGTATAACTTTATAACAACGCATCTACGGGCACATGTTCTAAGCTACTATATTTTCCTCCGTTTGTGGCCAAGTACCAAGTGTGTACAGTATTTTTGCATTCAGATCATGCCATGCTTTTGAAACTTTGAACCTGGAGAATAAAGATATTGAGCATGGCTGATGTGTGTACCGGTAATAGAAGAGCTTTGTTTACAAACTGTAAAACTTATATCCGGAAACTATGCATTTGTCGAGAAGCGATTGCAGCCATCTTGGGAAAGCGTAGTTGTGTGCGCGTTGTGACCAGCTAATCTTGCCAGCAGTTGGCACCGAGTAAACTGCCAAATGTTGCTTACTACTAACAGGCACTCTATAAGGTTGGCATCCCTGACTTACGGTAGTATGATGGCTAGTGATTCCTTTATCGTACACCTTTGTAGCTCACTTTATGTACCTATAAGACAGATCCCCCTGTGAACTAGGCTAAAGTAATACATGGACATAGTGTAGACCATAATTGGGATGAAGCACAATCCTTGTTGCAGGAAGTGTTGTTCTTCCCGGCCATGAAGCCAGACGACCCGAACAAACACAAGGACGATGAAGAGGACATTGTGAATGGCAACGGTGTGGCAAACGGCATCTAGTGATCTACCAGCGCGCTGCACGCAACACAGTATTTACTGGTCATACTGCACCTGCCATCAGCTATACTGTTGCAGTTCAATATGTATCTATATAATACTTGCCCCCTTCCACCTTTCTTCCCCACCCTACCTCTCCAGGATCTGTCCTCTCCTGATAGCATTCTTCCCCTGAATCACACAGATACAACATATTTTATATATAAGTTTCCACTCACATTTATGGTAGTGGTGTTTTTGCCTATTGTAAACGTTTATGAGTATTACTTGAAAACAAAAACTAAGACTTCAAAACAGACTGATTTGTCATGGTAGTACCTAGTTTTAATAAAATAATCAGTTAAACAAACTTGTGTGCTTGAACTTTACTACAATTCAAGGTCTACCTTACCACTGTTGCATTGCATGGAGTACACCTCTCTCGCTTTCTTCCATGAAAAATTGAAATAACAGCAGCTGAACAAAGGTTCACTGTCACCAGAGCTAGGCCTAGCCAGCAAAACGTAGCAACAGTGCAAAAAAAGTGTTGTGCATGTCTATTTTTGAATATGTATACAGTAAAAAGAATTTTTCAAGGAAACAGAATTAAATGTCTTACCGTATTGGCCTGATTATAAGACTGTGAGGTCATCTTAAAATCGTGACCAACCATTTTAGGTACCAATTTTTTGTAACCTAATTTTCTAGTAAAGTTCACAGAGAATTGGTTTTTTTGTGTATTGTATATGCAGGGTTTTGCTTATGTTTTAAACGTATAACATCCATTTTAAAGAAGACTGTTTGCGAGGGAGTGTTTCCATTACCAATTTATGGTAACCTCAAAACCAACCGTGTATGAACGTAAACAGTATTCTTTCCTCTGTTCGCCATAGAGTCTATCAGCGCTAGAAGTGTACTTAGAATATTTGGCATTAATTCAACGCTACTGTCGCATTACGGCCGCCATCTTGAGGCCGTGTTCACAGCAATTTGGTGCGTAATGCACTTTAGTTATTCGCATCGCTGGTTTGTGTTCTTGTGTCTAAACAGACGTCTTGGTTAGTGATTAATTTTTTCAAGAAACGTAAAATGAAACGTGATAAAGAGTTGAAAAATGGAGAAATATAGCACTTTGTCAGCAACGGTGAAAGGGGTAGCTATGATGCGTCTTTCAAGGTTTTGGTGGCAAGATATGCATTGCGTTATGAAGTCTCTGAGGCAAATTTACGTCATTGGAGAAAAGATTTGCCAAAACTTAAAGAATATAACGTAACCCAAAGTGCGTTTCGGGATCCCACAAAAGGACGACATGACTATCAGGAGAGATCATTCGTTTAAAAGCTCTTGAAATACAGTAGATTCCTGATTTAATGAAATGCCTTGGGACCCAAAAATGTAAGTCTGATAGCTCACAACAATATACCGCAGTTACTGTCAAATGGTAAGCCACAGCCGTAAAAGAGAAAAATTTGGCGAAAAAACTACCAGTGCGGAGCACTCGTCTGGCGCGTGCCTGATGAGTTAGGCCGTGTACACATACGTATAAACGTGAAAAATGATGATAAACACCACCGAGTCGTCTTTCTTTTCCTCTCCCTCTCGCTTCTCCAAGAAAATTTGGGATATTTTCATTAAAAATATAGAGAAAAATATTGTGATGGAAACTGAAGTAAAAGTTTGCGAGATAACAGTAAAATAATAAATAAATACATGCAGCTGCGGCCATTGTAACTTAGACCGCTGCGCTTGTGCAACAAACTGGTTATTGCTCGCTAAAAATGCTTTGCACTCCACCGTTTTTTAGCATCTGTGAAACATTATTTACGTTAATACAGTGATCTCTCAGTTTAAGGTCTTCCAGTTTGATTCTTTTCATTTTAACAGCTGTATTTTTTGGTCCCTCTAAAGTCCCAACAGTTTTTTTTATTATCAATCAGTTTAAAAACTCCAGTTTAAGAACAATTTTTTTCAGTCCCTTGAGAGTCATTAAACCAAGATTACTGTATATTCATTGTAGAAAATCTGCACAGATAATATAATGTTTTTTTTTTATAAATATGCTGGTTTATTCATGGGACGTAACAGAAAACAATCATGCTGGACATCACCTCATTTTGTCTGTTAAAGAATTAATTAGTAGAGAGCACGCTGCATGATAGCGCATTCTGATGGAGATGCAAAGCACTATCTGTGAATTAGTACCTGTGCTGTCTACTGCCGTGCTGTGTGGACTGGGTATCTAAATGCTCGTTCACTTGCCTGCCATTTGTAACGCAACAGGGCAACACAGCGACGCTCGCTCGGCTGTACGTGCTCAACTCAAAGTCACTCCCGCTACCAAAGTTTTCAACAAATTTTAACGGTTTTTTTTTTCTCTCGACGGATTGTTTAAGACTATATACGGAGAAAAAAGAATATACTGTGGCCAGTAGACAAATTTTTATAGACTTACACTGCAGTTTATATTTTATTTTACCAAAGTTACTAAGTTATTTCATACATTTTTGGTTATTTTTTGACGGTTACTAAAAAGCAGTTAGTTAAATCTCTGTTTTCATTATTCCCGAGTTTGTTAAATTTCGGCTCTATTGCAGCTAGAAAAATGAATATTCCGGTGCAGTCTTTCAATGCCAGCATTGGATGGGTGAAGCACATGATGAAAAGGCAAAGATTTTCTCTCAGAAGAAGAACCACACTAGCCCAGCGACTGCCATTCAACTTGTAAGACAAACTATTAGCTTTTAAAAGGCATGTCATCAGGCTGAGAAAAGCGAATGGGTATCTTATGAGTCAGATGGGCAATTGCAACCAGACTCCTGTGTTTTTTTATCTGCCTTTGAATTCAGCAGTAAATGAGAAAGGGGAGAAAACAGTGTTGATTAGAACTGGGAATAAAAAGTTGTGAGTGACCGTCATGCTCGCTTGTTAAGCAGATGGTAGTAAACTTATTCCATATGTCATTTTAAAAAGAAATACTATACCTAAGGATACAATGCCGAAAGGAATTTTCGTGAGAGTGCAAGAGAATGGTTGGGTGACCGAAGAGTCTGTGTTGGATTGGATGGCTGTTTGGGGCAGGCACCCTGGAGCTGAACTTGGTAGGCAAGGGATGCTTTCTGTGGACATTAACCGAGTCTGTGAGAAAGTGTGCTGTAATAATGTAGGGTGTCTACTAGGTCACGAAAGTCCCGAAAAAGTCACGAATTGTGAAAAAGGTCACGAAAGTCCCACAATAGTCACTAATTTGAAATATATTTTGGTATAAGTCACGAAAATTATTTTTGTGTGTTTGATTCTTGTCGAATCATTTGTCAAACATGCATGTTTACACTACTAGTATTTCTCGTGCACTGTGCAAGTAAAATAAATAATTAGTTTGTATATTAGTTATTATAGTCATTGTCATAAAGACAACTTAAATTTAGGTATATATTGATTGCAGATTTTAAAATTGGACATGCTTCACGCTCTATATTGCAGGAAACATAATGAAAATTATCGGCCGTGTTGCAGTGTTAATTAATTCTGTTTGAACAGTTTTTCAAGAAAAAGTCACTAAATTTTACTTTTACAATCTGGTAGACACCCTGTAATGAAAACTGACTTGGTTATTATTACAAGTGGGATGACTAGCCAAAAAACCTTTCAAAGATTTATTGAAGAAGTACAGCGATTGGCTTCTAGCAGGAGCTCATACTCTGCTACGGGCAAGGTAAAGAAAGCTTCACATGGCACATTGGTCAAGTGAATTTTAGCTTCATGGCAACAAATTTCAAAGTACAGCATCACAAAGAGTTTCAAAAAATGTTGCATTTTCAGTGTGCTGGGTGGGGCTGACGACGATTTGCTGTGGACTGCTCCAGGAGGTGATGCCAGTTCATCTGATGAAGATGCTGACTGGGAAAAATGAAGTGAAGACCCTGATTCAAGTGACGATACAAGTGGTGGTGATGCTGCTGCAAGTGATGATTAGTTATCTATAAAAATTTTAATAGTATATAGAGGCCTATTGGTTGAAAAAGTTCATGTGATTTTCATAACTGCCCATAATAATAGAAATACTTTAAGTATGTTCTTTTCATAATTAATTAATAAACTTTAACTTTTGGTTGACAGGTGTTTTGTCACTTTTATAAACATAGAATAAAGAAAGAGATCTGCTGTGGACTGTTAAGAAAGAGGTAAATGTCGTCTTATATTCATGACCAATTAATTTTTCACTCTAGCATTTATTAAATTTGGTGATGGTCTTATTTTTTAAGCCGTCTTATATGTGGACTAATACGGTATACGAGATCAGGTAAAGTAACCACTTAGTAACGGTGTTATTATAAGAATCCAATTTTACAAGACGTTGTGCAGACCTGCCAACCTTGGACAGAAAGAATTAGGAAGATTTCGCGATAAAAAAAATGTTGTAAAGTAGAAAGAAATCAAGCCAACTAAACAATGCCAACTTATTCCACTAAGCATTGTTAACAATGTGTGTAAGCTTGGCGACGTTCATAAAAAAAACAAAAATATTAATATTTTTCTTACCTCTGGATCTGAAGAACAATGTGGGCTGATAGGATGTTAAATAATGTTCACTTTCTTATCCCTGCGAAGTCTGGCTTTAAACTGTTATTAATTATTTAAAACTTCAAATGAAAGAAATAACTGTTTTTTACAATGTCTACATACTCTACAATGCAACTTTTTTTTTATATATAGGATGAAGTGGAGCACTGTGGCTTCAGAGAAGCAACTGTTGCCTTCTTTGCTTTCTTAAAAAATTCTGCACTGAAGTTTTGTTCATAGCACATGGTAGACTTCCTGCACTTCAAAATAGAAATGGCCTCTAATGTGTCATTGGACATACTGGACCTAAACTGTGTCCTGTTCCTTTTAACTAAACTAAAAACACGTTCACATCCCGAGTTGCTGTGAGGAATACTCAAGATTGACAACATCATTCTACATATTTTAGAATGCCATCAACACCACGAACCAAGGCTAGATTAGCCCACTTCACATCATCACCATCCATTGCACTGACAGCAGAAAGGTCATCTACTTGAAGCATTGCGAATTGTTTTTCCGCTTCACCCATTGCTGCATCTCTAGTTTCACCCTCTTGCAAAGGCAGAAAGAAAGGAAACAACTCCACGAAGTACCGAATGGAAGAAAAGCTGGCATTTTCAAGATGTTCAATTCTTGCCACAGCAGCATTCTTCAAAACATTTTCTAGGGAGAATTTATGGACAACGTAGTCACATGCTGCAACGAAATAATTTCAAACAGATTCATATGAAACTGATTTTTCCTCTTCTTTGAGTGTCTTGACAATGTTCAGTGCTTTACTTCGAATAACTAAGTCAGTATCATCTTTCTAATTTTGTTTGCAATGATAATTTAGTTCCAGTAATGGACAACTTTTTACAGCTTTGGCTTTAACAAAGTTTGATATCAATGATTTCAAAAAATCTAACAACAGTTCTCCTAAAACATGTATGTGTGGAGATGCTGACTGAAGAACTATATTCAGTTTTTCAAATGTTGGGAGAACACTCAATAGAAATGCACAAAACGCCCTGTTCAATTCAGATGAAAGAAACATAAAAAGTTTTTCTTCACGATTTACTGAAGAACTTGCATTTTTCAAAATGGGTGCATCATTATTCACAGATGTTAACCAGATTTTCTTGTAACTGGAAATTGAAGCAGACTCTGACTTTCTCTTCACATTCAAATTTTTCAGACCTGCCTCATCAGTGTCTGATCTGACTGATGACTGCAGCTTAGGAATTTTGTAAGAGCCAAGACTCAAAGATGAAGTTTTCTGTTGTTTTTGTTGAACTACTTCCTCTTTAAAAAAAAACTAAGTAAAGGAGCCCATTCCTCAAAAACTCGGAGCTAACTTACTCCAAGAGAAAGCCACCTTGTACAGACATGTTTGAGGATTTTCTTGGCTTGTGTATCATGGAGACTTTGGAATTTCTGCAACCTATCTTTTCTCTTTGAGCTCTTTTCTAAATAATAATACGTATATGTCAACAAGAATCTCATCAATTTTCACAGGCAGAGCAGAGACAGCTTTTTCTGCAGCTAAGTTTATCAAATGACAAATACAACCAATAGAAATAATCTGAGGATGTTTTTCTTTTAATATGGCTATAACACCATTTTTGCTATCGACCATTACTGCTGCATTATCTGAGCAAAAAGCAATACAGTGCTCAACAGGTATTTCATTGCATGCCAATTCTGTAAGTAGCAGATTACCTATATTTCTCCCAGTAGAATCTCCTTCCAGGACAGGAACAGAAAGAACAGCATGTACAATTTTATGTTGTGTAACATCGTAAAATGTCACAACCACTGGATACAACTTCGAATTGGTGTCGTTGCTTCCATCAGTTGACACAGAGAATGGTGCATTCTGCAAGCACTTTATAATTCCAGATTTTGCATTGGAAGCCATTTCCTTCACGATTGCCGACGTTTTCGTCCTGGCACATCCGTACTTCTTTGATATTTCCGAGTCAGGAAACATTTTTCTAAACAGGGGACCTGCGTGATCTGCGGCTGTAAGAACAATATTATGTTCTATTAAAAAAGAAGTGAAGTGGCATTCTGCTCGTGTGACGTCCGAATCAGCATCTTGCGGCTTGAAAAAAAACTTTGAAATTTTCTGGTTTTGTTCCATACACTTCGCGCTGGCAATATGTTTCGCACTTTCAACGTGTGTACTGATATCAGTTTTCCCTCCATGTGCTATGTTGATGTCGCATCGGCATATACTGCAAAAACCATACCTTTCTCCTTTCTCTGATTTCAAAAAACACAGAAATTCAGCACTGTAAGATTCCCGGAATGTTTGGTAATAATACTGCTTTTTACTCATTTTTAAAATCACGCAATTCGTTTATACGATTACATAACCTGTACTGCCTGAACACGCGGCCGACAAAATCCACTATACAATTTCACACACACAGTTCACAGATATTAAAAGCGCGGCAATTATATTTCAGATGCGTTAACACACGTTTGGACAATGTAGGCATATTTGTACTATTGTTTAAAATATGATCCGAAAATAAGACATGTATGTTGGACTATCAATACTGTTTAGGCCTACGACTCTCGTGGCACGCCATGCATATCATGGTTTAGTTAACGGAAATGATCTATCGAAATAATCGAGAAAAATCGATTCTCGGTAAATGAACATACGCTTCGATTGTCGTGTTTCAAACTCTCGTGAATGGAGTCAGTTCATACGAAAAATCGGAAGAATGAATATATTTCCGTAAAATTGTACAAAATGGATATTTCCGGAAGACTTCCGGAAAAATAGGAAAGGTTGGTAGGTCTATAGTAGTGCCCAAGGAAGACCTCGCAAAAACATAAGAGCATTATGGCCTTTCCCCTCCCCCCCCCCTTCCTTTTATGTTTTTTCTCACATTAAAACATCAGTTGTCTTTTAACACTTTTTAAAATAAATTATTCATCTTAATGGGCATGCATCTCATGATTTGTTTATACACCAGAGAGCAAATACTGTGAAGTGTTCAGCCACTTCCCCATCTTGTTTAAATATTTCTAAAGTGTTTTTATTTTTTATTTAAATTTATATGTAAATCTTTCTTAACAGGCTATATGCCATTTTCAGGGCGAGTTTGTCAGGTGTTCGGTGTGATGCAACAGAATTCAATAACCTAGTAATTGGGGACATGTTAATTTAAATTCACCTTTTCAAAATTCAATATAAATATAGTCAAGGAATTTTAAAGTAGAGTCATTTGATTATTTTCCTGGCTTGTTTGGTTTCAAATTGATCACAGAAAAATTTTAATTATTTTTGTTGACATAACTTTTTCTTGTACTTTGACCAATTTTTGAGTTTTGGCAATTTTAGCTTATTATTAAATTTTCCCTGGTGAAGTGAGTAACTTCAGGTGTTGCAAGCTTCTCCAGGCTGTAGGATTTCTGGCGCCGACGTTGTGGTTGATCGCTTGCTTCATGGAATTCTCTCCATGACGTAGGTTATTGACGCACGTAGGTCAGC